>JARBEQ010261393.1:0-19262 GCA_030265355.1 Tritonia tetraquetra
TTAGACACAGTCCACAGCCGTCCTCGTAGGGTTGCAGTAATATTAATATATTGGCTTTGGGCACAGAAGGGATCCTGTGTATACTATTACAATATGATACGATACTATGTAATGTTACAGATTTTATTGGACTTTTTCTTTGTCATACAAATTTTCTTCAGATTTTACAGATTTTTTTTAGGGTGAAAAACTGATTCTTCATTCAAATTGTGGCAAGTCTTTCCTCTCCCACTCTGATACTGTAATCAATGCTCCGGACTGGAACTGGAACTGCCATTCAGTCGGTTTTACAGAAGTTGCGTTAAGTGGGTTTGTCAAAAGTTTGGCGTGGAAACATTATTATTATTACAATTTTTTCTTTGACGCACACACCCAAAAATTCGGGATTCTGACAACACATTCAGGATTTCGGGATCGGCGACAAAATTCGGGATAATCCTGATGGAATCGGGATTGTTGGTAAGTCTGTAAATTATAATTCAATTGACACTGTACAAAACCACTTACTGTTTCTGCCCCATGCTGCAGTTACTCTCATCGCTCTTGCTGCATTTCTCTGGATCCAAATGTTTGCCAAATACTGTCTGTAGGCGACAGAGAAGAAAGATAAAAATCAAAAGGAAGACTCTTGACTATTTTCAATTTTTTACCTGCAACACAACTACTATACAAATGTATACAAACAAATTAAAGGGGAGCAGGCACTAGTAATAGCATCAAGCAAGGATGGAAAAGGTGGAAGTGCCAGAAAAATAGTCATAGAAACCTGGGGTGGGGGATTCTTCTCTAGCTAGGCAATGTTGCCGTTCGCCATGGTGTAGGTTCGATTCTTACTGTTGACACTCCACTTTTCTTCTATTTTTCTGAATTTTTCTGGCACTTCCACATCTTCCATCGTTGCTTGAAATGTATTACATTGTTGACTCTCGTAAAAAAACAAAACAGATTGGTGCAGTGACAAAAAGATATAAAATCAAAAGACAAAGCAAAGTGGCAGTGCACTTGTCCATGGACTGGACGTCCAGGGTTCAAATCCTGGTCAAGTTAAAGAGTTTAAAGGATATTTATTCAGGCTATGCAGGTCAAGGCCTATCGGAGATGGACTTTAAACACGTCCTGCCTTCAAACCATCTTCAAGTGTGTAAAAAAGATAATTTTTAATGCATAAATTAAAAAAAAAAAATACCAATAATTCAAACGTAACCGGAAGAATTCTCATAAACTAAATATCATAGTTTGGCAAAAACGAAAACTTTATTTTAAAAAGCCAGGATTCAATTTATCCTGCTTGTATGTGAAACATGATAGGTAAAAAAATTCACTTCATATTAAGCTAATTTTACCCATTTCAGACATGATGCAAAAATAACATTTCAGAATTAACAATAATTCCAAACTTAAGACGCTTGCAACACAGGGAACAAAGAGCAACAAGGACATAATGTTGTGTCCAATTTCTAAAATCCTCTACCACACTTGACCATTAGGACATAATACTTTGTTGTTGATTGAGCCCCATTAATCGAGTAGTGTTGGGGTCGGCCCTATGTCCAGCCATGAAAGACACACAAGATACCCGCCATAAATGTAGGCACCCCGGCCACCAAACACGACTGAACACAGAGCTGGAAACCCTTTGGATCAGTTTCAGACAAGCAGGTGATCAGCCCACTGTGTTTGACATAATGCTTTCTTTCTTTATCAATAACCTTTTAATACCTTTCAGTGTAATGCACCACAGTGTAATGCTATGTTCAGTGTGTCATGAGAGCTATTTCCTTAAAAAGTTTGAAGTTGTTAGTTTTATATACTTATATTCCCTCTTCAGTGAGAGTAATAAACACGGTAAAGAAGAAGCCAAACTCGAGTGATTCATAGGAAACTATTTGAATATTAACAGTCACATTATAATTATGCAGCACAACGAATGAAAGCAGCTTTTCTTGTGTTTGTGTGTGTGGAGGGGGTGTTGGTGTGTTTGTGTGTGTGGAGGGGGTGTTGGTGTGTGTTTGTGTGTGTGGAGGGGGTGTTGGTGTGTTTGTGTTTGTGGAGGGGGTGTTGGTGTCCGTCCGTGCTTGCATTTCTGTACCTATTTTATGGACCTGTGTGAATATGTGTGTGTATGTGTGTGTGTGTATGTGCGTCTATGTATGTTTTCATGAATATAATTTATGTAATTAATAGTATGTATATTTATTAATGTATTAATGAATTGATGGAGCAATGTGAGCCAAACAAAAAATTGCCTTTTAAGGACAATAAAGACCATATTATTATTATTATTATCGTTATCATTATTATGCCCTTGGCAATTCATTATAGGAAACATCAAAGGCAGAATCTCTGATTTATAGTCCATGGGACCTCTTGACCTCTGATAGGACCCAATTCCATAACTCAAGAAGGATGAAAGGAAAAAATCCCTATGTTTTTCCTGCTCATGAAGCGAAAGCGTTACCTCAATGCTATAAAGTCCCAGCCCTTACCTTGACCACGGGCTCTGGTTGGCTACTGGTCCCTCCCTCTGGGGCAGCACCACCATCTTCTTGGGGCTATTAGAGAAAAATGAAGTATTGTATTAGACAACAATTGTTTAGATCATATCACATATAAAACACATTTCCAACTATGCGTAGAGTTGTGAAACTCTGAAAGGTCCAGAGAAATTATCCTGACTCGATCCCAGTCCTCCGCCTCCAAAGTCGAGTGACTTAACCACTAAGCGAGGGACACCCCCCAGTTGGAAATAAAAATCTAGTGAAACAAAATATGAATCAAGCTAATATCACACATGAACATTTTGTACCGATGTTTTCGCAACAACCATGAAAAGTAGACTTTGACGAAAGAAAACTCTCACCTCTCCATCAGGGTTATTTGAATCATTGTCCGTCTCTTCCGTGTGTGATGTATTTGGTATAAAGGGGACAACTTCTGGGGTGGCCAGGCCAGGAAAACAAATCACAGCCAAGTACCAATGGGAACTGTAACAAGCAGATAAACGTAAAATATTGACAGAGATTTGAAATATAATGGCCAAGCAATAACATGAACGTTTAACCAGAAAAATAATTTCACAAAGCCAATATATTCCTTTTTTCAAAATCAAAATTAGTTTCAAACACATTGAGGAGTGCAAATATAATCTATCTTTTCTACCCACAAGGGTGAAGACAATGTCCCCCCTTTTTCCTCATGACACAAAGAATAGAGTATTTTTTTAAAACTTGTCTTTTGCTTGTTTGAAAACAAGAAATCAATTTCTAGAAGACTTACTGTTCATTGATGGGGACAATGATGAAATCTTTACTGAACAAATCAACTGTTTTGGTCCATTTCTTCACACGGGCATGTCTCCTCTCTGGCAAACTGCATGGGCCAGAAGGAAAATAAATTGTCAAAATAAACAAATAATACAACCATAAAGCGCATGACACATTCAAAATTTATATAAAAATGATCATCAAAATAAAAGTTATTGGTGATAAAAAGTTGTAAGTGGCAGCCAGAGAAAAAATATGCTGAAAACACAGTGACGTCGTACAAAAGAAAGCTGAGAGAGCACAAATATCTTAACGCCATACCAAAATACAAGGTTATAGGCAAGGGAGATAATATCATTGAATCTTAAAAAGCAAAGAAGACGAAAAAACTGTGAGACTGCACTCTTCATCACTTCATGCCCCACCTCTTTTTGGCATCCTCTTCGGTTTTCTCACTATGACGATCTTTCTGTGTCAGTCTTTTGTAGAAAAAGGAACTGAAGATGTGAGTTCTCTTCTTCATTTCTTCACTGAGCATTTCAGCATGCAAATACCTTCAAAGACAAAAAGTACAAAGGAAAATGATGTGAATAAATAGCCTTGTATGCATATCACTTGGTGTCCTTCAAAATCAGCACAGCATTAATTTGTCTATGGACAAATTTTATAAAGTAACACAAATAATGCAATTCCTACATAGCTATCGCCAGCCTATAATCTTACTGTGGCTTTATATTATTGTGGATGCAAATCACTTCAAAGAGAACAAATGCATCCTTCAAAATCAGCACAACATTTGTCTATGGACAACTTTTATAATGCAAGAACCTTGATTTCTTTTTTTTATGTAAGTTATCTACGGAAAGACATTTAAACAAATGTATGCAAAGGCCTATTTTGTGAATTTCATAGAATTGGGCAAATATCTAACTTCAATGAAAAGTTTAATTTCTTCTTTCATATTTTCTAGAATCGGCTATTGCAGTTCTTTTTTTTTCTGGTTTGCCAATGTACCGTTTAAATAAACTTCAACGTCTGCAAAATCATGCAGTAAGATTAGTCCTGCACAAAAAGAAAATTGATAACATATATATACCTTTGCTCCTTGATCTTAACTGGCTGCCCATAATAGAAAGAATATTTTATAAAGTAGCTCTTTTAGCTTATAAATATATAAATGATAAAGCGCCGTGTTACCTTGGAAATCTAATCAAAGTTTATGTACCTCAATGTAATTTAAGATCCGGTGCCAAATTAATTTAGAAGTTCCTTTTAGAGGGACAAAGAAATTTTCTGATAGAGCATTTAGTCACTTTGGACCTACAGTTTGGAACTCTTTCCCTAAAAGTTTAAAATGTATAACAGACGAGGTGATTTTTAAAAAGAGACTGAAAACTTTTATAGTCAATGATCCATTTTCATTACTTTGTGCGATGTATTTATGTGATGTACGTTGATATAGTTTTATAATATAGTATGTTTTAACTTTATTTTTTGTAAACTGCTCGTCACTGCCCATATTTCTGTGTTAGCTATTAAGTATGGAATAAGGCACTCTAGCAATAAACTTTATTATTATTATTATCAAATAATGCAATTCCTACATAACTGTAGCTATCGGCAGCCTAGAATCTTTAGCTTTATATTGTCAATTGGTTAGTCTCAAACGAAATGAGGTCTACTTGCCCATATACACACACTATCAACATATTCTAAGTGTAACATAATGAAGTTTGAATAGGCCCTTCATCACATACAGTACAGACAATTACCTCAAGACATCCCCTAAATAACATTCTATACAACCCATCTGGCATACTACTCAACTTAAAACCATGGATTCCACTAGGAGATATTTATGAGAAAATTACAAAAAATTCTACAGATGAATAAGGATCACAGCTTTTCCTTACTGCAAGTAGAAATCGATGATGACATCATTGAGAAACTCTCCCTCATTGAGACAGAAAAGGTCTTCTGTGGTGATGCCAATACCTCGAGCTGGAGGTGGGGGATACTGAAGTAGTCTGTGAGATATATTAGTAATACATTGTCATAAATACTAAAAAGAAATAGATTTTAAACAACACCATCACAGAATAACACACTATTAAATTGATATACAGGCCTGCCAACCTTAACCAAAGTAAAAATAGGACAAGACTACATAAAAAAGGGACATTAGAGATAGAACGAGAAAAAAATATCATTAAAAAAACCCAGGATTACTGAATTTAAAAAACCCAGTAAAAACAGAAAATTTGACGAGTTCTAAAATTACTTTTTTATAACCCAGGAAAATCCCTATAAAAAAGGAGTTGTCTGGTAATATCAGCACCGATAAATATTGTTATAAAAATCAAACGTGACGAAATGGTAAAAAAAAACAAAAAAACAATTTCATCAAATGACTTAAAATACCTACAGGATTCCAGTGAGGTGCCTTACCTGACAGGAGGTCCTTCAAAGTACCTCCTCAAATCTGCTTCTTGGGGAGGGGAACTCGACGTGCTGTCAGGCTCATTGTCATTCGTGTTCTGGGGAGAGTTGGGTGCCCTTGGCATCAGGGTGGCTGACCTTGGTGTTTTCAGATATCTGGCCACATAAGAAACAAGAGGCATTATTAACACACTTGCTTCTCAATGAAGAGATTTACAGTTTAAAACCTATAAACAGAATTGTATATGGATCTTTTAACTCAAGTGTCACTAAATACGCCTCTAGCACCCGCGGAATCAGCTATTCTAAATCCCTGATACACCTGCCATCACCCTGCAGACGTAGTAGTAGTTTTGTTTTCAGATAGGTCTTGTTTCCATAGCAATAGACACCCGGAATTCGAGTCAGATTACTATAAAACAGTGATCATGATGTAGTCAAAATAGTTCAACCTACTTTTAGGTACTCCCTTTGATATTTCTTAAAGTTACATTTAAATTAGGCTATCTAGTGGCGCAGAGGTACGGTTTTTGCCTCTGAAGCGAAAGGTACATGGTTCGATTCCCGGCAGCGTCAGAACATTTAAATTAAAGTTTGCCAATTTTTTCGTTAGCATTGTTTTATTTCTGGTGCTTTGCATATAATTTATATGGATTTCTAAAACACAACAACCCATACACCCACGCAGTTATTTCCTGTATCTTAGGGTGAGGCTTTCCTGGGACTCTAGTGGCCATTGAGTTTATTTCTTGAAACCTAAATCATCAAATTGAAGCACAATAAATGATATTTTTGCCATAAACAATTATAACCTTTAATACTTTATTTTTAATGCCCCGAAAAAATCATATTACCCTTTTTTGAAGGAAACCACATGGTGTTCCAGGTCTGCTGTTAAAACAGGTGGTGCTGACTGTATCAAAAGGTCATTTGCAGACTCTTCTGATAACTCCTCAATGAACTCCCCGTCTTCAGCATTATTTATGTCGGCCCACAGCGATAACGTCTCTCTCATATCTTGGGGCAAATAGTCAAGTGACTCAATGATGATGACAACCATCTTTTGCTTCATATCTGAAGTGATTTAATGGAGAAATTGTTAGAAATTAAAGAATATAACAGATTCATATTTTACTTTGCACACAGAGGCTTTTAAATTTCCGACTCTCTGTTAGCAGCTAGCATGTCAAAATCTTGAGAACTACTGAAGATTATACTCTTGATGTCCTTTTCAGCAATTCCACCTGTTGCTAGTTTGGTGTCCAAGACAGTTCTTGTAAGTACTTCTCTAGTCAACTCGGTCATCGATTCCAATAACTGTGTTTTCTTGGATATTCTGTTTTATACTATTTTTGTCCACTCAAAGAGTGAGAAACTGATGCATGCATGTACCTTCAATGACTGACACTTAAATACAGCAAATTCCCTACACAATCCATTACAAAAATGAATGCAATTTGGGGGGGTTTACAACTTTGTAACAAAAAAACCTGTCAAACTAAAATTTGTAAATATTTCTAAGCCGCAAATATCGACATATAGAGCTTTCATTACATTCATTATCTTAACAAAGGATTACCTGTGCTGCTAGGATCAAGGTATTCATCCCCTCCTTCCTCCATATGGAATACATTTCTCAGCTTTTCACCACTCTCTTGTGTAAGGAGGAAGAACAGTACAGGCTGGCTCTGACCACCATAATATTTTACATGTTCTACCTCTGTCGACATGATCTCACACTCAAATAGTTCCTCTGTGCGCTCCGCTGAAGAATAAATACAGATATACCATTGGATAAGTTATGCAGTAAAACAAAACTTAACATAAAAATGCTTTTCCTGAAAACAAAATTGCCATGCTGAATGTTGAAAGCCTGTCATCTTTGCAACTAAATTCATTTTTTTTACACCTCTAACTTGTATTACGCCTAGACATCAGGATACCAAAAGTTTTGGGGTAATTTTTCAATTTGTTATTCTCCTGACACCAAAAAGGATACAAGATAGCCGAGAAAGTCAGCAGACATCTGCATAAAGGATGGAAAATATATTTCATTGTATCCTGCACCAAATCAATTCAACATCTAATCTATGCTTATACTTACATTTGACCCGGAAGCAAACTCCTCGCATGTTGATAAACAGCGGACCTTCAGGCTTTGTCCGCATAGAGCCAACACGAACACTCCGTATTTCAATTTGGTATGTGGGTGGCTCATCTCCATCCTCATCATCATCATCATCTTCTTCATCCATCCCCATTGATACCATTGTCTGCTGTTCCATTTTTTTGGTCAGCTTGCTGTTCCCTTGCTGCAATCAATGATGATAAAGACAGAAACTGTCAGTATGAACACCTCACAAACTATCCATCTAATTACTGTAAGTCGCAATGATAGCATAGCCTTTGAATAGTGGGTAACAAACCACCTAGCTTTAGTTTGGAGAAGTTAAATAAAATACATTATCAGGCATTTTCACAATAGAGAAGGATAGTTTCAGAAGGCTCATAATATAGCACATAGTCATGGAGTTCTTCATGCCTCCATTTTCAAGGGAGTAAACATCCCAAATACTGAAGGGCCAATGTGAGGTGTGCAATAAGTCATGTTCACATTGTGCTGTACTATTCTATCAGTGGCTCTAGCAATATAAAGACAGAGTGTGTAGTATGAACAAACAAGTTAAAAAGGTTGTTTGTTTGTTTGATAAAATCCCATTAATACCGCAGAGCAGTGTTGGGGTCAACTCCACTTTCAGTCTTGAAAGGCACACAAGATACCCAATATGCAGGCACCCCAACCACCAAGCACAGCTGAACACAGGGTTGAAAATTGCTGTGAATTTTAAACGAGCAGATGATCAGCCCACTGTGTCCACAACTTTTTATTGACACCATGAGCAATAAAACTGAGCTGTATCAATCATAAGCAAGGCCAATAAACACATTAATGTTGGTCATCCCTCAGCTATAAAAGAACTGAAAGAATGTGCCGCTTTGGGTGTAAGTTATAAAGTAAATGTATAAAATGGTTGGTATTAAAGACAGGTGGACTGTCCCAAAAAGTACAGTAAATAGTTGATAAAATCTATCAAAGAAAAATAGCACGACTCTTTCCCCCTTTCCACAATTATAAGTAATATCTTTACATAAAAGTCGTCTACATTTTTGACATTTTTAAGAAGGGAGCTTTTTAATCCTATTTTCTCAAACCTATCTGATGTGGGATAGCCCCTGTCTGTACCTCATTGACGACGTGCTAGCAAGGCAAAGAAGCATTAACAATGCACCAGTCATATGTGTCCAGTAGTCTATCGGAATTTTTTTCATATTCATATTGTAAGCGATCCACCTACTACATCATTCAACTAAAAGAACAATTATTTTGAATTAATTTTGAGTGGCATCCCTTTTACTAGAAGTAAGATATTGATCAAAATTTTAAAATGCCGCGCCTAGAAGGTTTGTTAATGTGAATTTTTTCATGCAGGATATATCGGATGACAAAGAAGATATTTTTAGTTGTTTTCAAAATGGATTATATCCGTTCCTTCATTTGTAAGATGGAAAATAATATTTTATGGCCGACGCCGATTACAGATGTGTAGGGAACAAAAGTTCAGTCGTGCAAAAACAGAGCTCTAGTTTAAAATATTATATAAAAACAACTACAATACTCTTTTTTTCCCATCCAGTTCCCCATTATCATTACAATGTAGAGCCCGCTCTGTGAGGCGGATTTACTCTGGATCAAGAAATTAGGCCAAGCAGGTGATCAGCCCACTGTAACAGTACAATACTCGTATCAGTATTAAATTAAGAGATATTAAAGATAAGATGTTTTCTGTTTTCCATAAAAAAAACAGTCAAGGTTTATGTAAAATATTTTTAAGTTACATATTTTCGAAAGTCAGCTATAATTGTGCATCTCCACGGCAGGCTCGGTACCTTCATTGATTCAATACCGACCATCTGAAGGAACATCATAAATTAGTGTAGCAATAACCTACCTCGTCTTCCATCTTGACCCGCCTGAATCTACCAAAAGCTCCTGTTGGCTCTGTGGGTGTGCCAGGAAAGATAGGAGAGCCACTTCCTGCTGAGCTCGCAGGGCTCTGGGGAGGGGGTATCCCCATGAAGCTGTTAGAGGTGGAGCTTGGCTCATCTTCATCACTTGAAATCATCACAGTCACTGGGGAATTGAATAATGTAGTCTAAATACATAGCATTATAAGACTCAACAGTCTAATAGTGACACATAAGATAGAGAGCAGCACTATTCTAAAACCTTCTTTCTTCATCATTTCCTGGTTTACCTTTCAGTGTCTACTGTCTAAGACAATAATCAGAAGTCTATTATAAAAAATGTATCTATAATAGGCTTCGTCCATATAAAAGTATTTATCAGTTAATAACTTTTCTGAATTCATACTTATGGAGGCACAAACATCAAAGTAATTAAGATAAAATATCAAATATAATGCAAAAATATTCAATAAAAACTCCTACCAAACCTTTATCACTAAACCCTATACTTGTTAAAGATCGCATATAAATACCAACGCCTTGAGATGAACTATACCTGGCTCATCCAATTTCTTGGGCCGTTTACGAGGTCCTCCAGGGCTCTTGCCCCTTCCTCTAGGCACCCTCTTTTTCCCTCCTGGCAGGCCCTTCATACTACCGCGACTCGGGGGTTTATCAAACGGTTCCTCTGAATCACTGCTGTCATAGTCATCTTCTCCTGGAAAAAAGCAAGGTGATAAAGCAAATAATATATCAGCTAAGACAATATGTATTTTCCATCAATATGTAAAGTTACATTTGTAGATGTTTTAAATATAAACAGGTGCCTGTTGAGAAAAGTGGTTATATTTTGTATAGACCCGTTATAAGGAAGTGTAAAGAATACTTTTAATCATAATATGTCAGGAACGTGATTAAACCCTCTACTCTTTCACTGAAGCTTTTCTTTCAGATGACTTTTCTAGCCTCAATCATCTATTCACTAATTTTTTTTATTGTTTCTTTAAGGAGTCAATATTTCATACTGAAAATGCCAAAAATAAAATTAATGCATCAGAGATGGAATGCTACAGAACACCTTGAGCATAAATACCATGGACAGAAAAAATATATCAAAATGTGATAAAAAAAAAGAATGTCAAATTGAGGAAGATAAGAAAGAAACAAAAAATGAACATATGAATATCTAAAAAGACACAACACCAACACATGGTTTAGGAGGATGAGATTGAAAGAAAACACACAGACAGATCCATAAAAAGTTGGTGCTAAAGAACTGGAGAAGATTCCACATGATTCTCCAGGGCAGAGCCATGAAAACTAAAAGGATCAGAAGTTGAGTTGACTTGACCACGAACGCCCCAGCCCAAAAAAGCTCTTAAAACATACTTTACTCACATTAAGGTTAGCACCGATGTTCAAAGAATCATAAAACGTATAAAGCATTTTCCCACACTCTTACCTGGTCCAGAACCCATTCTCCCTTTCATTCCACCTCCTCTTGTACGTCCCATCATGCCTCTGGCTGGTCTTCGTCCTCTTCCTCTGCGTGGGGGGACACTACCATAAAACCGCTCAACAGGCATCTTTGGCTGAAGTGTGATATACTCTTGCTCGGCTCTCCTCTCCCCATCAGGTGTCCATCCGTCTAACTTGGATATCGACTTGGCTTGGCTCGAGTTGTTAGTGTTGTTACCTGGTGAGGTCGCCACAGGCTCTGGGGCATTGGGTTTCCGTTTCTGATGGATTTTGACCTCCCCTTGAAATATTCGTCGGCAGCCTTCACAGCGCTTGAAATTCTTACTGGTGTAGCCACAGTGCTTACAAACTCTGTAGACCTCTTCGTTCTATGAATACAAATTATATAAAAATAACGGACACAGGAATAAAATAATGCATGTTATAAGCAATCATTAACCCCTACCAAAAATCGGGAGGGAAATAAGAGTAAAATTTCCTTGGCTGAGTAGATATTAATTACTAATTAATTAGCACAGAAGCATTATTTCCTTTTTTCATTTGTAAAGAAATGTTTTTAACTTACCTCGCTAAAAGGTTTCTTGAAGATAAACTCATCATCATCATCTTCATCCTGTTCTTCAGGCTTTTTGTCCTCCGTATCTATGACAATAATTTCAATTTGTTTTTATCAAGTTAAGGAGACACATAAGGAAGACTTGGAAGGTTTACGGTTGAGTTTGGCGCTTTGAGTGAAACATTTGGGGATATGGATGCCATGTTGAGTATAATTTTTTTTTTTTTTTATCATTGTTAGGTAATCATGGGTGCAGGCTATAATGGACTGGAGTCCAAATTTGTGACAAAAGTAACTCAAAAGTGTCTCAGCCGATCTCTTTCAAATTTCACACACTCATTTGTTACTGCCTTTCCTGTGATCTCTTAAAACCCCAAAAATAGCCTATTGGCTTTAAACAGAATTTATATTGATACTTCTGTAAAAATATACTTTGCATCATGTTCATTTCCTTATATAGCTCTTGAAGAGACGTATATTTTTAAAAATCCTTTGGTCAGATCATAGATACACTTATATTAACTGCCCATAAAAAAAATACCACATAAAGTGTTGATGTAAAAATACCCCTACTACATTCTTGCTATATTTATCAGCCAATGGAAAATGAGAAAATAAAAGAGAAGAAAAATAGAGCGATTCATTGATGTATAATTTGTCAGGTTTTTAAAATATTATCTGCATGTAACCAAGGAGTTAAGACAGACAACTTTCTTCAAAACGTCATGTTTACGAGGTATTTACCCATACACCCTCTACAATAACACTCACGTTCTTATCAACATTTTACAAAAATATCCTTGTACTTGTAAGCATCTCATAATAAATAAATTGAAGAATCTATTGGGACGAAAACCTCAAAACCAATATTTTTCAACCAAAATGGATTTTTTCGCAGTGCAGTGGGAAATAAATAGACTGTTTTTTTCTGTTATCATAGAATGGAAGTTAATGATATTTACACAAACCTCAAAATCAATTTGTCTTAACTGAAAATTATTTTTTTCATCAACTTTGAAACAATAGAAAAGAAATTTGCTTATTACAGATATATAAAATTGATTTTACTGTATCAAAACCTGTAGCAAACACACTCGTGACAAAATGCACAAGATTTCTTTGCCAACACTGTGAACTCTCTTATATTTTGTTGCGCCTAACTTGTTTATATTTCTAGTACAGTAAAACTTCTAATGGTAAGACAAGTCCGTTTCAGGGATCTTTATATAGGCTAAAGGCTAAAGAAGATACTTTTTTAAATAAGGCATCAATCCAGATAAAATTTATATCTAGTTAAGACAAATTGATTTAGAGGTTCGCATAAAATATCATAAACTTCTTTGCGCGATAGCTGAGAAAAACACTGTCCATTGTTGTTTGCCTTTTGCAACAAGAACAGACATCAATCTTACTCGATATTTGATTTCCACCACGCAAATACTTTACCCTTTAACACAAATATCTGATCCTAATATAGTAGGGCACAGCCCATGGGACATGGATAAGACAATAATCATAATCACCTTCAGACAGTGGCTTCACATAAGTTGATTGACTGTTGACATCTTCATTGCTCCTGAAATAAAGTGGCAATTAGGATTTACATCCTTCCAATGATCCTTATAAATAACTACTGATATTCACAGAATTTTTTTAAGGAACAAGAAGTTGGACAAAAATACTGATTAATATTAATGTAGGAAGTTAAAAAAAGAAAAACGTATACCGACTAAGCTATTTTTAAAAAAGCAGAAGTGTCTGTTTTTGTAATCAAAATGAATGTACCATTCATAATCTTTGAATTGTCATGTAAAAAAAAGGTAAACAAATAAATAAACAAAAGCCACATACTTCTGATTTTGTGTTTGCTGATTTCCACTGCTTTGATTGGACAATGCTGGACTTCTGAAAGGAAATTTTAAAGTTATAGGTTGAAAATACCCGGAAAAAATATTCCACAGCTTCGTCAAAGCAAAGATGTATCTCCCATGGGTGCCAGTCATGAACTCTTGACACAATCTGATAACACTGATATAGAAATTACCCCCAAACCCCTTTATACCATCAAGTAAACATGGCTGTTGTCAATGTCAATCAATTATTATCATGATGTGATTCAGTGTTCATAATTGATTATCATTACTATTTTTTCTTTCTTTTCTGATGTTTTTATCATCATCAGGGTGATCAGATCAGATTTATACTCGCTCACCATAATTTGAGGGCTACTGCCTGTGATTTTTTAGGCATTGCCGTAATATTTAACTGCAAAACCGGTAAGTTGGCATGTCTGGACAGACCATCCTAAGGTATAAACATTGGTGCAGGTCAAATTGTTAAGATCACAGCTGTGCAGAAATAAAGGATTTGAGATGTGGGCATCATACCAAAAAGGAAGATACATGGACAAACTGAGATTAAAAACTATATCATAAACGGGGAAAAGAGGGTAATAATAATGGAACAGTCTAAATAAGTAAAAAGTTTTTCTTCTTTGCTTTTTCCCCACAGAGTGAGTTCAACAGAGAAAAGTCCTTCTTAACCTCCATATACTCCACAGTCAAATCTCTGACCCATGACAAAGAATTGTGTACCCACCCTGAGTTTGTGTCTGCCGGAACTGGTGTGGGAGGATGGTCTTCAACAGTTGCTTTGGCTTGGGGTGTAGATGAGGAAGGAGTTATCACACCAGCCTGCTGCAATTCTACTCACAAGGATAAAGAAAAAAAATAATTGAATGAAGTCAAATGTTTCATTCTATTTAGTTTTAAATCTAGCACTGGAAGAATACCTCAAAAGGTAATAAAACAACAGTCAAAATAATTTTATTAAGCATTACAACACTTTAACAAAAATAATTTCTGATTTGACAGCTGTCATTTTTTCATAAAGTAGAAATGCACCAAACCTTACACTGATTGGTACTAAAAAGGTTATTGATAACGAAAGAAGAAAGAAAAAAATGCACCATGTCCGCTAAAATGTCAAAAAAGAAAACCATGCCAGACATATACTTTAAAGCTAAAATACTGCAACTTAAGAGAGAGAGAGAGAGACAGACATACAAAGAGAAAGAGAGAGGGGGAAGAGAGGTAGAGAAAAAAGTTAACTTACGTCTTTCATCATTAGGCCCCAAGTCTTCAAAGCGCTCACCATTCCATCGAGCCAGCACCAGTGTTTGGTCTATAGGAGATCGTATTTGGTACAACATGTTTGTGATCAGACCTTGACGACCCTTCACAATACACTTATCTTCTGATAATCCTCCCAAGTTAAAAGTGTCAGGTCTGAAAGAAAACACAATAGTAAAATAACATCAGATGTGTCATACATTATAAAATGTCATGTTATAAAGAAACTTTAGACAATGCTATAAATGACCATTTTCCCCAAAACTTTTCAGTGGATGGATTTTTTTTAATGGATCATCTAAATTGTCTGCCTTTGATTCAAATATATCGCCCTATAATCTTAAATATACAGGGTGGGATATAAAGATCTCCCACACTTTGAGTGAATATTTTTTTAAAAGGACACAAACAACATTCAGGGAAAAAAATAGTATGCTTCTGAAAACTATATAAAACCAGTTAATTTTACTGGGTTTTAAAAACTATATCAGGCAGATAACAAATTATGATAGAAATAATAATAAATAATGATAAATAATGATAATGATAACAATAATAGTATTAATAGTAGTAGCAGTAGTAAAGGGTGGGGTATAGAACCTAAAAAAAAGGAAAGAGGTTTTTGAGTAATTAATGATGAATACGAAAATGGTAGATTTTAGCCTTCCAAATGAAACCTGTCCTGCCGTTCCACTTTTACTTAAGTCCACACGGAGCCCCCTCCAAATGTGGGAGATCTTTATGACCCACCCTGTATCATAACACACGGTTAAGATAATAAAATTTCAAGACGTCAAAAAACTTCAAAAAGCCACAAAGACACTAATTATACTATGAATATTTTTAGAGGTTAAGTAAAGTTGAGAAAATATGTACTGTATATTATCCCTAACAAGCACACCCCCTGCCAATTGGCTCTCATCACACAGTACGAAAAAGGAAGCCTGGCTGGTTGAATTAGGCGTCACAAGCGATCGATGTATGTTATTAACCTTTACAGACACACGCTAGTTACATGTCACAGTTATCGCAGGTATTTTCTACCCAGTGACTTTAAAAGAGTTAATAACCCGCATTTGACACTCAAAATCCACATAGCCATTAGCGTGTTTTTTACCCATATGATCCCCTTTTTTATCTGGATGTTCCACTGGTAGGTTTTCTCAACTTCAAGATGTAATTTTTCCTGATATAATTCTAATATGTAAGTAGATGAAAAACTATACATTTTTAGCCTCTACGCAGATCAGTAGGTAAAAACACCTGAAGGTGGCTAAGCAAAAAGAAGTTCACAGGGGAGGATTGATTTTTTAAACTCATTGACGACATGCAAGGCAAAGCATTTACGACGCGCCAGTCATGTGTGTCCGGCAGTCTTTCCACTTATACACACCGTAAGTTATTGACCTACTACAGCATTCAACTAAAAGAACAATTATTTTGAATTCATTGAGTGGCTTCCCTTTTACTAGAAGTAAAATTTATCTTTAAAAAAGGATTATTTACGACCAATCCTAAGTGATCGAAATTTCAAAAATGACGACACCCAGAAGGTTTGTTGATGTGAATTCTTTCATGCAGGATATATCGGATGACAAAGAAGATTACAGACGATGTGCAGGGGAAAAAAGTTGGAATCGAAAACAAAGCTCTAGTTGAAAGATTATATAAAAACAACTACACTACAATATTCTATCGGTATTAAAACTACAATACTCTATCGGTATTAAAAGAGATATTAAAGATAAGATGTTTTCTGTTTTCCATTTTTTTTAAACAGATTAGGTTTATCTAAAATAATTTTTAAGTTACGAATTTTCAAAAGTCAGCTATAATTATGCGTTTCAACAGTTGGCCGGGTACCTAGAAGCTGTCTTCATTGAGTTAAACACACAGTGCCTTGTTAGGGATAATACAGTAAATAAAAGTAATTACTTATGAGCATTCTGTGATGACTGCTGATTGTGCCCTTGTTGTTGATTGAGCTCTTGTTGCTGCAATGGTCCAGGGTTTGGACTGGGTGCATGAGACTGGCTTTGACTCAAAGCAGGACCAGGTGTTCTGACAGCAGAAGGAGAAGTCATTGTTTGCTGAGAAGGCAAAGGGTGGTTTGAGGTAACGGCTGAGTGGGGCGGTACAGGACTGCTAAATCTACCAGGATTTTGAGACTGCCCTGAACTAATGCCAAACTGTGAAGACTGAGGGGTGGGAGGTCGAGGTCGAGGACGAGGACCTTGGAGTCTTGGATTTCCTCCCGTGCTTTGGTGATCATTAAAATTTGGAAAGGGTCTTGATCCCGGCATGTGAGGGATTGGTGTTCTGGGAGGAAGTTTGTGTCTTACCATAGGAGAACTTGTAAGGTGTGGGGGGCGCATTGTCTGATTGCCAATCATTGAATGAGGATGTGGTAAAGGGAATGTGTTATTCTGCTGCGGTCTCTTTTTGGCCATAATTTCAGCATCCAATCTCTCCTGCATCTTTAGCACGGTCTGCCTTGCCTGGTGAGCATCAGTAGGGGGTTTATTAGACATAAGAGCAGCCTTCAACTGTGAAGGTGCCGTTTGCATTCCATGCATGCCTTGAGCAGGGGATGGTGGAGTTTGTGCATGTGTGAAGCGATGAGCCGGACCAGTGTGTCTCATTGGAGGCCTCACTCCAGGAGAAACAGGCAGCTGCTGGTTAGGTATATAACCTGCATTCCCGGAATGCAGTCCAGTTGCAGGGTAGGATTGATGTATATGAGAGGGTGATTGACTTAGGCCATGTGCTGAGGACTGATTGATTTGACTAGAACTGGAATTGATGGGACAAGGCATTCTAGGACCTGATTGAAGACCTACAGATCCCCTAGCAATGGGCGTCACAGCTGGAGGAATGGAGCCTTGCCTTTGACTAGGTGTGCCAGGTTGTGTGGATGCTGCTGGAATTGGTGGCTTTGGCTGTGGCGCCTGGTACGATGACTGTTGAACAGCTTCATTATTAGAAGGATTAGTCTGGCCAATGGGTCCCGGGGGCTTTCTCTGGGGTAATGGTAGTGTTTGTGTTCGAGGTATAGGAGGTCTAGGGGGGTTGCTGGGTCCTGGTCCTTGGGGTCTTGGAGTTCCTTGTTGCAAACCAGGTGGAGAAAATGGTAGATGACTCGATGTTTGTGGTGGTGGACGATTTGATGTCTGTGGTGGTGGATTACCTGGTATAAAGGAATAATGAATAAAAAAATCAATGGTATACATCACCTCTATCAGTAACAATGCTAAATTATATCTGTAACATATAAACAAAAATCAAACACAAAACAATCCAGTACTTTGTGTGTGTGTGTTTTAGGACACTATTGACACAGAGAGGTCATTTCAGCGCCCGCCACATGGCTCCAAAGAAAATCAAAGGTAACTAGATGCCACCCACAGACCACTAGGAAAGGCGCACGGGTGGCACCTACCATAGGGGGAATTGCACCCCCTGTTGGTGAAGAGAGGGCCTTTTTATAAACCCTAGACTACCATGGGAGGTGGGGGTGTAGAAAAAGGAAAGAGGGAGAGAAGACTGAGCGAGATCAGACTAGATGCCACCCATGGACCACTAGGACAGACGCATAGTCCATGGGCGGCACCCATCATTGGGGGGAGGTTGCACTCCTGCTGATGTACGCAGGACTTATTTATATACTCAGGGTCCCTGCGGGGGAGTCCAGTCCTTTGTGTCTTCACAAGGTCTATTTATATTGGGCTCCACGTAGGGGGTCCCAGCGGCGCAGAGGTACGGTTCTCGCCTCACCGGTTCCCAGCAGTGACATTTTTGGGTATTTTTCTCCTTGAAAACCTCCATATGCCACTCCCCTGATCCTATTCAGGTAGGTGGGATCAAAGAAACTAGTCCTATCAGAGACAGACGATAAACTCGGAGGTCCCATGTGCACGTTGCGCATGTTAAAGAACCAGTGGTAGTTGAAAATCGATAAGAGTAGCCTGCAAGGCCGCTGTCCGGACAAAATTAATTCCTACCACAAAGGTCACAGTGGGTTGATCACCTGCTAGGCTTAATATCCTGATCCACAGAAATCCTGTAATGGTAAAAGGGAACTGGAAAAGAAAGAAAGAAAGGGCTCCACATAGCATGGGAGTGGGGAAAATACTACATGGACTCCATAAACATGAATAAACAATGAGCTAGGAGTCAATTATCAGACATTATGCATGGTCCTTTGCTATACATGCCCAATGTGGTAAATTCTCCCTGTTCTTACCTAGCTGAGGAGGTGACCACAAGGGCTACATCAATTTGATAATTGACTTTGATTATGATTTATACTGCCCAGTGTATGCTCATGGTGTCAATAAAGAGTTTAGGACACAGTGGGCTGATCACCTG
>JARBEQ010261394.1:0-10448 GCA_030265355.1 Tritonia tetraquetra
TCTTATTATCATTCTTATTATCATTCTTATTATCATTCTTATTATCATTCTTATTATCATTCTTATTATCATTCTTAGAACCATTATCATATTAAATGGTAGTTGAAATCAATCGCAACAGCAGTTGTTGAATTCATAGGAAAAGATCTTGATAAGGTATTTTTCATAGAATGATTTTACTTCATCATTCATTTATCTGTCTATCTACCTGTCTGTCTCTCTATATAATATCATCTAAACATTTATTTATCTATTTACCTGTCTGAACATCGCGATATTAATGGGACAATGTGACCAAACATTGTACTGCGTTTGGAGAAATTGTATGCTTAAGATAAAGTCTTGCTTATTCCTTGACATGCCGATACTTAAAAAAAATTGAAGCTGTCATCCTTACCGGCGACTCAAGGTTGCTTGAAGATGACACCCCCACTTCCAGACCCGCATGTTGGGTCGGGAGAAAGGAAGGGGAGGGAGAACCCGTTTTGTTGATGAGTTCAATATTGAAACTCCGTATCCTGATGAATGGGTTCCACTATCTTGCAATGGAGAAGCGTAACACACGCAACATATTATGTTGTATTTAGTAATTGCGAGGTGCCCACGGGGAAAAAACCCATTCAAAAAATAAACAAATTCCAATATGGAACCACACTGTATTATTATTATGATAGATTGCTTACAATATATTAGAGAATCATTTTCTTCCTCTTCTTCTTCTCCTCCTCCTCCTTCTTCTTCTTCTTCTTCTTTTTCTTCTTCTTCTTCTCTCCTCCTTCTGGGGAAGGGGGAGGGGGTTTGGGGGGGGGGTCCATGCATGGCACAACACATGCTAATTCCATTGCAATCTACCCCTTTGAGTCCCACCCACCCACGATTATAGAACGAAAACAATTCTATGAGTGAGAAATTTGACACGAAGGGTGATCGGCAAAAAGTGGTCCAAAAGTCGTGACGAATAGTTCGAGAAACGACATTCATGTTTCAGACTAAGATCTCAGACTAAGATCTGAATCATTTTTGCTGTTTCACTGATCACTTTTCTTTCAACTATCTGATACTTTCTTTATTTCCTTTAAAAAAACATTTTCTGTTTTGACTTTCGGTGTCGGGATTATCTATAATGAATAAACGTCTTCCACTCTCTATTTCTACTTCATTCCTTTGCATGAAGTTATTTCCCTTTTCTTTACAATATCAGAGATGGCATCTGTCCACATTTTCTTAAGCCTATCTCGTGGTTTAGATGATTATCAGATGCATCGAAATACATCATCATTTGATGTAAAAAAAGTTTCAGAAAATTAGAAACAAAAATCACAACACGATTCCAATCCCAAAACAACCCTTTTCCAAAACCTAACATGAAATAGTATTATGGCAGGTTATTGGTGATATGTAAAAGCATTTTCATTTCTGATTAATTTTTCATATCCATTCTTATCCATGATATTAAACTTATTAACTTTACAGGGCCCAGAAACTGTTATGTAACTGATTGGTGTTCTGCTCTGTACTTTGTCTTCGTCTCCAGGCATTATGGATTTCCACATCCGGAGAGTCCTTTCTTTTCTTTTGGCGGAGGTTTTCTTTTTGATTGGCTTGAACGTGACTACCAATTAATTCATTCAAACCATTGAATTCATCCAAACCGTTGTGTAATAACAAAGCATGACGCCAGAAAAAGTCATTAAGTAGCACCATTCCCAAATGTGAGTAGTAAGTGTACGTATGTGTGTGTGTGTGTGTTATGAGGGTGGGGGGGGGGAGGAGAGCAGAAACTTTAGGCAAGTTACATAAATAATCCGTATTAGTATTTAGTCATACGTCTTGTCTTGGTGTGAGAAATGTCTAATACTTTATTGCAGCCAAACCATTGCTAATTCAAACTTCACCAACATTGATTCTTCTTGAGTGAGTGTATCAATTATTTTCCAGACGTTCTGTTTGCATCAAGTCAGATTTTTGTTTTTAAATTGCCGGAAGCGTCATGTCCCGGCCAGAAAGACCCGCTGTACCTGAGAATGCTGGTAGGGCCCGAACACATTGATTTCCCCCGTCAGGTTAATAATTCTGATTACTGTGAGAAAACAGCATGGGCCACTCATGTCTAGAGGGTCTATACAGTTATTGTGAAGGTCGGTGGTGATAGCTCTGCCCAGGTGGGTGCAGTTGATGGAAGCATGCTGTGAACAGGGTTTTGTGATACAGGTTTCGTCATCTCGTTCATCATATGGTTGACAGAATTAGACCTGGCCACCTTTGCTAAAAGAAATCTAGATGAATTTGTCATTACGAGACAAACACTGTATTCCTACTTATTGATCATTGTTACAACGTGGGAGTAGCCAAGGGCGTAAAACTAAGAACTTTAACCTTTAAATTTTGATATTGGCGTACGATTAGGATCCGTCCGAATCTGCATTGTACCCATAGTTAGACTAGGGCTGGATTCATATTTGTGTTATCATAATGGCTGAATATTACAATCTATTATGTCATGTGAGAATAAGTACACCCAAGCACAATTAAAAGCACACCTGTCTGGGGGCCCACCACTACTGCACTCCACAGTTATTGTAGTTGTGTCAGCTATTCATACAGCTGCTATTATAACAGTTATTGTTGGAAACAATCTGTGTTGAAACTACCTGCCACAGCCCTAGAAACCAAAGTTATGGTCTAACTTTCAAAGAAAATTAGTTTTTGCCCCAAGAAACATTTGTTTATCTCCAGCTGTCTTCATTATTCTTCAGACGTATACTTTCACACATTCTGTTATTGTCTTGATGGAAGGTCTGTAAAGATCTGCCCGCAGGAATAACAATACAATCTCTAGTGCGTCCATAATGGAAACTTCACAACTTTGGTGTCTTATAAAAAATTCTCTACTTATTACGGTTAAGAAATGTTCGAATTTTTTCTCTGCTTGCCACTCTTTAAGTAAAAGCCAATTCACAATCGTTTGTTTTACTATTCGAGGAACTTCCAGAATAATTTGCAAATTGTGTTGTTGCCATTTTGGTCAATGCCTCATCATCCACCAACTTTGGAATTCGACACTTTGGAGCTTATATTAGAGAAACAATTTGATGGACCCAATTAATAGCTTTTACAGCATTTACCAGCATTGTGGCTAAGGATTATAGCATTATGATGAAAGTAAAAGCGCCTGAAAACTCTATTCGGAGATTTTGTAGATTATCGCTCTTTTTATAAAATGGATATGGCTACAAATCCAATATCATTTCACCTGCGTTTGGTCCACTACTATCATACATTTTTTATTTGGTTTAGTGATTTTAACAGTTAATCATAACTGGTTTTAAAAATATATATTTTTCTTCCTTCGGTGAATCTTCATGCGGGCAGTAACCTACAATAATCTTAATATCAATTCTAGATTAACCCTCAACAGTCGTTCTTTTATATAATCATAGTCCAAACATGTTTGAGCCCCATTAATACAACAGAGCAAAGTGTTGGAGCCAGCCCTATGTTCAGCCATGAAAGGCACATAAGATACCCGCCATAAATGCGGGGACCCCAACCACCAACCACGACTGAACACAGAGCCGGAAACTCTTTGGATCAGAGAATTTTAGACAAGCAGGTGATCAGCCCACTGTGTCCACAACTCTTAACTGGCACCATGATCAATACACTGATCAGTATTAATCAAAGACGGGTCAATAAACAAAGATACCGAAAGGTACTAAAAAGGTTATTGATAAAGAGAGAAGAAAGATAGTCCAAACATTCAAACTGTTCGCCCTTTTACCAATAAAACCATTCATGCTCTAGTTCTCTCATGTGTATCAACACCAGGTTAAATACATCTACAACCTTCTAAACATACGATTCCCCGTCTTTCCTTTTTGGTTTCCTGCTATCTGTAATATCTCGATCCTATACGTTTCATATTTTTATTTAACTCTATCCCCTTTCCACTAATAGACCTTACATTCCATGTTCATATTCTCGATATTCTTTTTCATGCCAAAGTCGTCTTACGAAAAGTCAGCCGTTTTGTTCATTACTTGTGTTTCTTTATATCGGCTGATTGGGACAAGCCCACTGGTATCCTAAGTAAGCAATGCGGATACCACCTAAAGGTCTCCTACCAGGTCGAGGTCTACATGTCTGTGTCCTACCCATTGACCTGTCCAGCATGGGTATCCCTGCTAGGAGCTTAGTTCCAGCTGGCATAGCTCCACACGGGGAATGGGAATGATTGAAAATGTGTTGATTGATTTGTTGTGATTTAGTTAGATACACATAATAGTAATTCATGTATTTTCGATTTTTAAATTTATTTCATCTTAATATCATTTGTATTGTGAGTCATCTATATAATATGATGTATCCATACAATTTGTAATTGCCCTCCGAAGATGAATACAGTTCTCTTAATCTGAATCTGAATCTCTTTGGGTCATTGCAGTACACAAGCGATCCCCACCGAGTCAAGGTGAGTACAAAGGAGTCGTATCGTCATTATTGTTTTATCCAAAATATGGCTCCTTTGTGGCGCAGTGGTAAAACACTCGCCCACGGATCCAGAAGTCGGCGATTCGAATCCCGACCAGGCCCGAGTTTTAAAGGCTTTTCGCCGACTGCGCGTGTTCATTTCCTCTCGGAGAAGGACTATAAACAGGATGTTCTTTCTTTTCTTTCTTATCCAATTCCCTTTTACCATTACAGTGTAGGGCCAGCACTATCAGGCTGGATTTCTCTGGATCAAGATAAACAGGATGTCCCACCTCTAAAATGATATTCAAGTTTAAAAAGGAGTGTAATACTTTTAATAAATGGAAGCCAAAATAAATTACGTTTCTGTCTCAAATCCGCTCTATACATCCAATGATCAAATAAACACATTTCTTTTGTACTAGTTCTAGATTTCATAGGGCCAACAAAAATAAAGCATGCGGAGATTGCAGGGCAAAATGACCCCCCCCCCCCCCCCCCGGGCAACCACCACACCCCGCCCAGCGTTCACCCAATCAGTTTAATTGACTTTGTTGTGATTGCATAAAAAAACACTAATGTATTCGTGAAAAACACACTAATTCGATATCATCGTTTATGGACAAAGAGGAACGAGTCTTGTTCAGGTGTGAGTAGAATTTCATTTAATCATTATCGATGGACTGGTTGTTACTGCTGCTGTCCTCGGAGTGGCACCACAACGAACGCACTCCACGCATCTGAAAGGGATTTTATACACGTTAAGGGTCTTCCGTGTCTTCACTGAGAGAGCAACGAGAATGTGAAGGAGATGTGTTTGCCACTCTTTTTGGGGCCTTGCAGCTCGTCCTCTTCCTACCGTCTCCCTTAAATGTTACAGCTAGTTTGCATGAGTATAAAATGACATAAATGATGAGAAAAAAGTCATAGTTGTTACAAATGTCATCCCTAGTCCTATTGTCCGCATCTCGTGTGTCGCCGGGTTCTCGTTAAATTTGCAACACCCGTTCCAAAAAAACAAAGAGCCTTTAGTAGGCCCGTTGGGTGTGTCACCTGCACCTTGTACGCAATGATGGTTCGATCGATATGCCAGGAGAAAAGATAATTATATATTTCGGTTACCTGTTTTGCATGATGTAAACTTTATTATCAAACTTTTAAGCGGCTTTATGTACGATGAGTTTTGAGGAATATAGTATAGAATATAATATAGAATATGATATAGAATAAAATATGCATTCGTTCCGAATTAATACCATTATTATGTCAGTGATTTCGAGCTAGGGGCATGATGCAGTCCAATGTCATTGTCTCTAGTAACTCATCCTACGATGATCAATAAAACATAAACCTTGTATCGGGTTTTCATCTTCAACATCACTTAATGTTACTTTCGTTTCATGCCTTGGCCGAGACCACAACATCTGGGACCTTTTTAAGTCACCAAGCACTGCCATGAAATGTTAATACAGACTCAGTGCTTGTTAACCTTCATCTCATCTATTCTTTCTTTCTTTCTTATCCAGTTCGCTTTTACAATTACAGTGTAGGGCCAGCATCACGAGGCTGGATTTCTCTGGATCAAGATATTAAGCCACGCAGGTGATCAATCCACTGTGACCTCTCATCTATTCAAAGTTCCAATTTATCCGTTTTACAACCTTTACAACAGATGGTAGTCACCATAAAGCCGGTCCTGACGTGAATCTCCAAGTATGGCACGTCAACATCTCAGAGAGTTTCAGAGCAATAAACCAACACTAAATTAGAAACATGAGTAAATCCTCCCCGCCTAATGTGGCAAGATCTGCTCAGTTTCCTCATAGCTGAAGGGTTTACCACCAAGGAAACAGTAAATATTGTTATGGCCAAAACGTGGGCAACACCTAACAATGTGACGCTCATTGTGCCATTACAGATTCGGGGCACAGTGGGCTGATCACCTGCTTGCCTTATCTACCTGATCCAGAGTTTTTCCAGCTCTGTGTTCAGCAATGCTGGGCATGGGGCTGGCCACAACACTCCTTGGGGGTATCATGTGGTTTGGATAACAAAACAAAACAAAGTACATCCTCCGCCACGGAACCCCTCAATGGCCAAGAAGGTAACCCGTTGATTTCAGGATGAAGATGTTCGTATTTGAATCAGAGAAATGATCATATTCCTGGACTTTCCAAACCTTTCCAGACACTACCTTCAAGTTTGACATAAAATCTTCAAGTCGCATTGATTGATGAGTTGAAGAGGAGCGAGAAAAAACAGGAAGGCAACACACTATGCCTAAACGGTTGAATGGAGGCAATTTGTTGACGCCATATGATTCTTATGGTGTGTGGATGGATGGATTAATGAGAAAGACAAGACTTTGAGGTAGCTTCACTTACTTGGAAAGGACTACGTCTAAAACATCTTCTTTCTTTCTTTATCAGTAACCTTTTTAGTACCTTTCGGTGTAAGGTTTATGCGTGATACAAAAACTTTCACCATTGATCCCTATTCAGTGACACCCTCTTTGCCTAGTTCCTCTTTTTTTATTATTACTTCTGAAACTGCATCCTGCCACATTTTCTTTGGTCTACCTCTATGTAGTTTTTCCTGCTGTTTACATTCTAGTATTTGTTTAGGAATTCTGCTATCTTTCATTCTGTTTATGTGTCCGAACCATCTTAATTGATTTTTTACCTATTTCCATTTCCAGACTTTCATCTAAAACATAACCTTGATAACTCACACAGAGGTCTGGCCCGAAAACGTATCTCTTTGAAAATTCAGACCTCGTATCATCATGCAGTGTGTGTGTGTGTGTGTGTGTGTGTGTGTGTGTGTGTGTGTATGTGTGTGTGTGTACAAAACAGATTGTATTTCATTATGGATAGTGATAGTGGTCAGGACGAGTTGTTGGGTAGTTATGATTGTTTCTATAGAACATAATACTCTGATGAACATAGGTTATGTCCCTTTGATGTCACAAAACAGTGTTAAAATGGCGCTCATTATAAAGAAAACAACACGGTCACATTCTACTGAGCCGAAAATAATGTGTTTGAAATCATGATAAATAGATAAGTATTTAGCTTGATTTGTCCATATGTTTTGCCACCACGAGTAATTCAGCCGACAGTATGAATCTCACATAGACTCAATTCGTGTAGTCTTCGTGAGAGATTGTAATCCTGAAGGGATTGAGAAAAAGGTGTCATCAAAATGATTTTTAAAATAATGCAAATGTAGTAGATAACCCTAAGAAGAAAATAGCCATACACTGGATGTGTGACACATAGATTTATGAACAGAGAATCTCTATAATTTAAAAAAATTCAATAAGTCAAATAGATTTTACTTCATGCCATAAACACAACATTGCTGGTAATTTAAAAAAATATTAGATTGAATGTGAGGATATATTTGACCCAAAAAAACCTTGCAAAAGTCAGCCCATATTTTAAAATTCAAATGATCTCCCCTTTTGAAAATGTATCATATAATGCATAAAACATAAAATTTGAAAACAGAAATCAAAGCCTCTAACTACATTCTGTCCATATTTCATCAGAATAACAAATAGATAAGGGTTGAAATAACCGAAATAGTTCACCATGCGTTTTCAGATGTTACTGCTATCTTAAAGAGGAATGAATGGAAAGACAGTTGTAGTTATGATAGCCTTGCAAACATATAAAAGAGCGGAGACTCAGGTGGTCATTTGTCGCTTCAAGATTCCCAGTTCCCAGTCCATTGTATAGGTGTCAAAGTGCTCACCAATCACATGACTTTTCTTCTTCTCCCCCGATCTTTCACCCAAGGCAATTGAACTTGCACGGCTATACACACTATACACCCATCCCGGCCTTCTACCTGCCTCCCTTGGCAGTCAATTGGTCTCTGCTGAGTGCCAAGGAGGGGGTCATATGAACAACAAGAAATGATAATCATGTCGTTCTTCCTGTGTGGCCGGGGGCGATTTGACTGAAAGCCCAAAGTGTTCTGGACAAGACATAGAAAACGGGAGGTGGTGAAAATGAGAGGAGTGAAACATGGTTTATGACTAATACAGTGCCTGTAGGAAGGGAGAAAGTTGGGGATAATTAGAGACTACCTTGGTGTGACCATTTTGGAGATGGCAGAACGGTTTTGTTCAGAAAGGTGTGGAGAGGACAACGGCGGTTAGGGCCAGGAGGGTGTGGTTTTGCTTGGGATTAATGGGACGTGATTAAAAGACGTAGTGTGTGTGTGGAGGGTGTGGGGGAGGTGGGGGGGGGGGGGGTAAGAGACTATGTCACTTTGTCCGTTTGTCTGTCTGTCTCCCATTGGTCTGTATGGGATTAGTCATGCTAGTTCTCAACTTGATAGACAACAAATGAATGGCAGTGGTGATGATATATAATAATGACCGTGAAAAGATATCATCACTGTTAACATTATTGATAACAATAATCATGTGGTTTTAATGGCTGCCATAGTGATATACACATATTTTAAATTATGGTTTAAAAAAAAAGAAATCCAAGGCGTTGCTATGGAAACGGCGGCCATCTTTGATTTTGTTTAGGTCTCATTCAAAATGTATCTTATCATTTACTACTTGAGATACATGAACAACATTCATGTTTGGTGAGCACAATTAACAACTCTTTAGTTTTTTTTATATTATTGATGAGACGACTTTTTTTATAACTGCAGCCAATGCCTGATTTTGGTAAAATTATGATCTCTACGGCACTATACAATAAAAATGGGTTCAGATATTCAAAATTCATCCCAAACGTTTGCAGAGTAGATGATAAAGAACAAGTGTACCAAATTTGAGACAAATCCATTGAAAAAATATAAGAGGTAGATTAATACACTTTTTCATACTAAAAATTGAGAATCTACGGGAAAACATAAAAAACGGTGAAAAATGTGTGGGGTTATTTTCAACGAAACTCACGTAGTTATTCCTTCAACAACCTGCCCTGTCCGATACCATGCCCTAGTATTCTATGCTCTCTCAAATCCTCCTCTTCCTGACTTATTGTTTATCCACTGTCTTGCAATATATAACATGTGTAAAATGAGGAGAAAATGCACCAAGTTGTCTATGAGTATCAATACAACATCATGAATAATTTTGTCACTCTTTAAAATCATATTGTTTTTGAAAAGTCTGACACTTACAGCTACACCCCAGACACATGGAAGGAAAAAAATGTAATCAACACAAAATGGTTAGATTGACTGGCAGGGGTCAAAGTCCAGCTGTCGTCCCTAGCCTTAATCAAAAACCCGTCGATCAATATTCGAAATAAATATTTGGTACGCGTGAAATATGCATTTAGTACACAGTGACGAATCGAGGAGCACGCAAGTAGCTGTGTGACGTCATTGGGCGAATCCAGACGCGTCCGATAGACCTCACCAATTACAATAATAACGATGAAAATAACACTATAATTATATAAATAAAAGTTAGAGTGATAGCCTAGTACTGATGATGATAGTAGTAACAATGATGCTATCAATTGTAGTATAGTTTTATGAAAAACATGTAATTTTACGTAATCTCATAATGGGTAATGGAAAATCGAATGAATATTTTTTTTCATTTATCTATATTGATGATCTTATCAAAAGCTTGTTATGAAAATATCCAGTCATGTGATATCTATTGTTATTCTTTCCTTATACAGTGTAATTGATACATTCATTTCTTCATCTTATTCTAGCAGACAATCTGGTTTCTTAATAAAATTGACCATGCATGAAATAGGGAGAGAGAAAGGAGAGAGAGAGGGGGGGGGGAGAGAAGATGGAGAGAAGAGGTAGAGATAGACAAGATAAAGAGATAAGAGAGAGAGAAGAAAGAGAGAGGGGGGAATAAGAGAGAGAGAGAGACGAGAGAGAGTGGGGAGACAAAGAGAGACGAGAGAGAGGGGGAGAGAGAGAGAGAGAGAGAGAGAGAGAGAGAGAGAGAGAGAGAGAGAGAGAGAGAGAGAGAG
>JARBEQ010261405.1:0-10447 GCA_030265355.1 Tritonia tetraquetra
ATATAACTCTATAACTAACAGGCTCGTCCTTAGGACGAAGGGCATGGGGTAAGGCCTCCCCTGGGATCCTATGGAGAAGACCGGGTTAGAAATATAATTCTAACATTAACACACATTTTGAATGCTGTTGTTTTTTCCAAATAAGCGATGGTGGAATCAAATAGTAAATGCATGTTTAAATTAATCCTTTAACGCCTACTAACAAACCTCTGATAGGGTTATAGTCTCAATATTACTAAAACATGACTAAACACATTTTAAATACTGAAGTCTTAATTCCTACTAAAAAGAAAAACTAATCAGGCGGTTGGGTATGAGGCCCGGGACAAAAAAAAAAAGAAAAGAAGAAGGTCAAGTTCACCATGCTGTCTTGATTAGCAATTAAATCATAGGGTTTCTAATATTATTCTATGTTTACTAAATAAAAGGGTAAAATTCTTAAATCCGAGGGCTAAAAAAGTCCTATTGGAATACAACCCAGAAGTTCAATCAACTGGTGATCAATTTGTACTTACTTGATGGGAATCTGCAGGAAGCTCATGAAAAGCATACTGAATCTGAGGAGGGAAAACGCACAACAAATCATTGGTTAAGCACAACCGGAAAGTTGCACTCAATTTCCCCAAAAGCTGCACCCTTTTCACGCGCAAAAATGAGTTATTTCTACAAGTCAAAGTCACAATAGAAAACTGCAAATGGGAACCATTCTAAGAACTAATCTCAGGCCGTGCAGTGAGTGGATGAGCAAAATTTATTTTATAAAAATTATTTATGTATAAGTAATAGCATTAATCAATTCAATGAGGTCGATTTCCGGCAGCGTCGGTTATTTTTCTCAGGGCAAAATGAATCCCTACCAAAAAGGTCACAGTGGGTTGATCACCTGCTTGGCTTAATATCTTGATCCAGAGAAATCCAGCCTCATAGTGCTGGCCCTACACTGGATTGAATATTGGATATAAGAAAGATTACTTATCAATTCTGGATGCACGAGACGGTCACCCCATCAAAATTCAAAATATTTGACAATTTCGTAAAAAATCGACATCAAGCGCAGAAAAATGTCAAGAGTTGCACCAAAACCTCAAAAGTTGCACTGGGATCCGAAAATCGCAGCCATTATTTTACAACTCTACAGGGTCCCAGATATAGACCTGCCAACCCTCAAAGACTGAAACTGGTATTCCATCAGCCCAAAACTAATATATTCTGTGCTACGTCGTGCTTACTTACAAGTTTCATGGCATTAAATACTATATATAGTACAGATACACATAAGCCTAACATTCCATGAGCTAAAAAATACTCATGCCAAAGAGAGCATTTTCTACGTAAAAATCAAAATTTTCAGTTTTCAGCAAAGTTTCATGTCATTGCTCTATAATATAGATTAACCACAAGATACTACTAGTGTAGGAATGGCGGTTATGTAATTCATTCCCACATCAATCCCTTAAAATCCAACAGCATCTAAAAATTAAAAGTCATAACCACACCCCCAAATTATGTATAAAATGGCTTGGTTTTGTTTGTTTTTAACTTTCACTGTCCTACCGTGCAAAGTGCCTAAATCACATTGTTACTACTGGGACCAAGTTCAGTCACGCCTGTTTCCTACCAAATAACCACACACGTACTGGTTTACCAGGAGTAATGAGATAATAAAGACAATTTCTAAATAAAACTCTAATTCTTATCAGTGATCAGACGAATCAGATCGGTAAAGTAGAAATCTGTCTAGATTAGAATGCAGCGAGTTGGAGTTCGTAACGGTAAACTACCAACGAAAGCACAGTGTTTCAAAATCATTGCCATCCGAGCGAGTGATCAAATGAATAGATTCATTTTATAATACTTGTTTTCGAATGTAAAAAAGGCTGATTGCAGTCTTGGCACTAATATAAAGCGTAAACGAGTAATAATAATAATAATAATAATAAAGCATTTATATAGCGCCATATTCCATTTTGCAATGCCCAAAGGCGCTCTACAAAATAAAATAAATGATTGACACACAGATTGACATTCATATTGCTGACAGCACTAAGCATTTACATACTATATACAGAGCGGAAGAATTCCGTTTTAAGAGATTTCTTAAAAGATGCAAGGGTAATGGAAATTAGAGATCGAGCGAAATCTGTGAATTCCGCCATAGAATTAGTTGGTTGATTCTTTTCAATAGTATTGAACTCACAGAATACGAATTAAATACGTACCGTTAAAAAGATAGTATCGGTGACTGTACAAAAATGGAATTGTGTGTAAATAACCTGAGCATCGATATAAACTAGACTACAGTAATGGATGAAAGATCGCTGTGGATATCAGTGTCTCGCCGGAAAAATATATTTCTCGGCGGCAAAGGCTTGCACGAAAACCGGCAATAGTTTGCCATCTTAATTTCACGATGCGAGTAAAGCGAATAAGAAAAACAACGGCCGTCAATCGAGTCAGTTATGGTGCGCATGCGTGTCAACGGGTCGGGTCAATGTGGACAGTTTGGTGCTAGATTTAAACTAAGTTTAGCGCTCCCGCTAGCTGCTAGTTTGTCTTTGTGTTTTCGGTTGGCACCTTTTTTATCTGCCCGATGCAGTAGATTTAGCTACTTGATTTGCCTTCCCCGTTTAGTGCCTAGCTGGACAAGTCTAGCTAGATTGCGATTGAAATTTTTTATTCAAGATTTAGAATTTTCACATGAATCTATTCATTTAGTCACTCGCCCTGACATCAGCGGCAATAATTTTATAATCCGACACGTCGCTGGCATCTAGCCTGCCATTACAAACATCGACTCGCTCTGTTTCAAAGTTCTACTTTCGTTTTCTCTTTACCGATCTGGTTCGTCTGAGACCGAGAGTAAAATATAAATGGAAATAGTCAAAAGTTATAAACCAGTATGTGTTGGACTAGTCTCATGTATGAAGCAGGCGGGAATGAATTTGATCAATCACTGGATGAAAGTAAACAAACCCAAGGTAGAAGAAAAAAGTTGGCAGCTATGTGATTAGTTGCAGGATTTTCTCCGGTTTGGTTAGGCACTTGCAGGAAAAGTTGAGGCTGTGAACTTTCATCCATGACTACAGTATGCACGCGTAAATATATAATATACCGTTCTTTTCTCCAATACATCCGGTAAATTTGTTATTTCAAAGAAAATAAGGTCTTATCACTCGAAACACATGTGCTGATCGATCAAACACGAAAATCGTACTCCCAACGAGGAAAAATGAGTCAAAATATATTTTGCTACAAAAATCATACCAAAATACACAAAATCGTACAGGTTGGCAGGTCTGCAGAAGCATTTGAAGATGTTGATAATTTTTTTTAAATTGCCTTTGGTTAAAAATGCTGAAAAAAAACAAAAACAATTAAAACGATTGAATCTTACCTTCGTGCGCATGGTTTGAGCAGCAAAGTAACAAGATTCCAAACTTTGATTCAAACGCAGGAGTTGGTCTGCTATTTGCCATGCATAAACCTGTTGCAGCAAAAAAATAAAAATAACAATCAAATAAAACGGAGGGAAAAATTCAACATTTTAAGCAATTTCTTTCTTCAGTACCTGTCAGTGTAAGGTTAGCAATTTCTGACAAAAAAGTTTTTAAAAAATTATGTTTTCAACTAACTAAAATCATCATAATAATAAGTTAATTAGTAAGTTAACCAGCTCAGTTTTTAACAAAAATTAAAATACGATCATTGGTGTAAAGTACAAAGTGTAGAAAATTCACTGTGTCTTAACTACAGCAAAGTCAAATAGTTACCTCATCCTGCAGAGAGCTCGCCTTGATAAGGGGATGACACACAAGGGCTATTTAATGTTGAAAATCAATGCTGGTGGATAATTACCTACTAATGTTACAAACCCAGTCCTTCCACTGATAAAAGGTTAAATAGACAGACAGCTCGAGCTAAGACCTAAGACGTTCATGTCATCATCATTTTATCATGCTAAGCTTAACAGTTTGTTTGATCGAACCCCATTATACCCCAGAGAAGTGTTGGACCAGCTTTATGTTCAGTCAGGAAAGGCACACAGATACCCGCCATGATTAATAAATACAGGCACCCTGCTGACCACCAAACACAACTGAACACAAGAGCCGGAAATGCTTTGGATCCAAGGATTTCAGACAAGCAGGTGATCAGCCCACTGTGCTCATCATCCTTTACTGGCAGCATGAGCAATACACTGAGGGAGTATTAATCGAAGACAGGCCAATTTAAACAAATTACTCACATACTGTAAAAAGTAGCCCTTGTGAGCCTTGTGGGTACCCCCTCGCCCTCAGCTATTGATAAATACTGGGAGATTCTACCACTGTGGGCATGAGCTTTATAGTCAATGATACAAAAATGTGATTGAGCCAGGTCCCAGGAAGAGGCCAAACTCTTCAATCTCTAATCTTACTCAACATAACTTAGGCAAGACTTAGGTGGCTACTCAGAGACTCAGTTCAGGTACTCATTCACATGGTTTTTTAACCCAGTTACTCCAATAGCCTTTTCATGATCAGTAATCATTTAACTAAGAACAGTGTTCACACCTGCATCACCTCATCGTATCAACAAGCATACCGTCACTACCTACACAGCACAAGCCGGTTTACATCATGGTCTTAGACTTACTTAGACAGTGCTCTGCTTCCTTCTTTGATTTTGATTGGATTGGGCAGGGTTCACTTACCGATTTCTGTAACTCTCCAAGCCATACTGATGCTCTCTCTTTTCCTGTGACGTCCGAGTTTTTGTAAAGGGCTAACAGTGCTTGTTGCACTGTTTCCAATGAAGGTTCAGCATCCATTTATGGACACATGAAAGAATTTCACTGCAACTAAATGCCTTACTCTATTGTGTTAGTAAATCACACACACACACACAACATTGTAGTGTAGAATAAACACCGGAAGTCTTAAATAAAAACTCGAATGACAAATTACATGTAAAATACAGATTGCCTTTCGTAGAAAGAAAACGAGAAAAAACATTTCAGTATTGGGGCGTACTCTAAAATTTTAATAATATAGAATGATTTTTTTCAGAAATATTCTTCTTTTTCATTCATTAAACGACAGTTTGTTTTCATTAGTTGTATTGGTTTTAGATCCCAGCAACCAAGGAATTAGTATTATTGGTATTGATCAAAATGCATACCATCTTTATCATCAAGCAAGGTAGGAGAATGTTTAAGTGCCAGAAAAACGCAGAAAATTAGCCATAAAAGAAGAAAAGTGGAAAGTCGACAGTGGGAATCAAACCCACACTGCGGCGTACGACAACACCGCCTAGCCCAGAGAGACTATAAATAATGGAGAGAGGAAACTCGCGCTTCGAGGTGTAATCCGTCGAGCGAGGCGAGAAAAGCTACAAGGACGGTAAGAAGATACCCGGTGTAAACGGAGAAAAACGCTACAGGAGAAAAACAACACCCAGGGTTAAAACACTACACCTGGGAGAAAAACACTACACTGGAAAAACAAGTTGCGAAAGTGCGAGAATCAAAATAACTAGGGATAAAGCTTTTATATCAATACAAAGTAGAATAAAAATGGCTATGAATGGTATGTTCAATGTTAAGTTTTGGTTAGATCTTAGTGGACAATTTGGTCGAAATACGTTTGAATCGATAATTGTGCTTCGGTGATTTTTTAGCCTCGTCCTGATAAGTTTGCTTTGAGAGTGAAGTGTTTCAGTAGCTACAATCGGGGAAATGCGTATGTGAATGCGTACTCAATTTATTTACCTGACTCGGCCTCGCCGCTTAATTTGTGAGCCTCACTAATTCATATGATCACACCCGAAACAAAACGAAGACTAAAGTATAATTGTATTAAACAAAACAGGAAAGACTCAGCGAGGAGATTGTGACGAGACAGAAAAAAAAGAATCTCAATTTGTTACAAGTATCACCATACACCAAAGCCAACGGCCCGATATAGTTATTGGGTAAGGAGCAGCGCGGATTTGTTTTAGCATCTATTTTGACGTCTATGAACTACCATCGAGGGGTGCACTTCTCTTTGATCGACGTCAGGGAGCCGACAAAAGAACAACGACATGGGTTTGTGTTGGAGATGTGTCTGTGTGTCCTCCTCCACCTCCACCTCCACCATCTCCTTTCATCTTGCTCTCCTCTTCCTCCACCACCTCCTCCTCATCTTCCTCCACCTCCTCTTCTCCTCTCCACCCCTCTTCCTCCACCTCCTCTTCATATGTTATATATTGATAAATCTAGATACCTACAACAACCCCCCCCCCCCCAAAAAAAAAAGTTATAACAATGACTAATGAGAAAAAAATGTGGTCACATCTGAAAAAGGAGGACGTCAAGCACCAAGCCTTATGCTCCAGGAATTATGCACAAAGGCGCAAGAAATGTTTAGGAAGATAAATAATACCCCTGTCCTTCATGTTTCAGGTATACGGTACTGCATCATAAGACAGTATGGAGTCTACGAAAGAGTCGGGGGGGGGGGGGGGGGGGGTCTAGGGACATGTAGCAAGTGTGACACCCATCGTCTGATACTAATAGGGACCCTTTTTACCAATATAAGACTTTATTACTTTTAAAACTAGAAAACTGGAGCATTTTAATGGCATAGAGATACGTGTGAAATAGCATTGCGGTTTGACTTGTTTAGATGTATGTACAGTCACAATTGCATTGGCCTCCTAATACACCTTTTGTAAAATTGGTAGATCCTGTATACCAACTGTGCCTCCATCAATTGTTCTTGGTAGTCCTGACTCTCACGTCTCATCGTCATTCAGTAAAACACCTCACTATCCGACACACTAGTTGAATTACCAACCTTTGTTTGCGGGCATGTGGTTCGATCCCTACTTGAGGCCTTTCACTTCTCTTATCTCTGGCGTTTTATGGTAAAGCTCTATCACTCCTTCCTTTTGTTACATTTCTCTTCAGTGCCTGCTCCATTTTCTTGTCTTTTCAAAGTAAATCATTAAAAAATATTTATTTCTCTTTCTTTATATAATCGTATGTCTTACTTTATTTTAAACCAGTTGTTCAAGTTCAAACCATTTTGTGACAGAAAAGACGATGCTTTGTTTTCACTCTCCCCTGCCTCTCCCCCCCCCCCCCCTCCCCAAACCACCACTCTCTCCAGCTTACCCCGAATGTTCATTTACCTTATATATTTTTGCCTCAAGGAAAGTTATTACACAGAACAATTATTGTCGGTAGTATCGCGTTGGTTGGGGCGACGATTTTCAACCAAAGTATTTATATTCGTTGCTTTTTGGTTGTGTCCGAGTACCACACTTCCTCGAACTATTGCAGTCACCTCCCCATCATGATCGACTTCTCGATCGCCAGCGTTATGGTCGTAATCAATATTACTTGATCAACCATTGCCTAATCGGGTTCGTGTCGTGAACATTGATCAAACGCTAAGAAGATTGCCTTCGTGATCACCGAACGCCGAACGCTCAGCCAAATGCTTTCATAAACTGCTTCGTTCGTTAACTGCTTCATGATTGACCGTGTTTAAACACGTCCTGCTCGGATCATTCAGAAGCTCGTTCAATGCTTTATGATTGCAGTTGATCAACTTCTCGTGATCGCTCGCTAACTACTTTATGATTGCTGTTGAAGCAGTGAACGAGCATGCAATGGTCACAGGCATCCAGGCAGACACAGCGTGTGGTGAGAGAGGGTGGTTGTAATAGTCACCAGTGGCTAATCGACACTCGACACTATCTTCCCTCGAAAACAAAATGGTATCGCCGACCTTTGAACTACATGTCTTGTCTGATTTGTTTTTTGTTGCTGATGTTAAGGTTGAGGGGTTTTCTTGAGAAAAATTGTGATTGCCGTATTTAAGGGGAGATGCTGCTTTTGAGAAAAACATTTTTAATATCCCTTCAAGACAAGAAATAAAGGTATGGGAGTAATGCTATGTATATGGAGGGATACAGAAAAAAAATTGAGAAAACGGACTTGAAAGGTTGAGAAGACAGTAAAAAAAATGAACAGGACTAGTGTGGATATCCTTGGATTATAGCTAAATGAAGTGAGGTGAGATAAAAATGGTTCCGGTTTTGTACTCAGGATGATTTTAACAATTTGAATACGTAAAAATCTCATTTTTGTTATTTTGTTATTTTGGTTGAAAATCAACCCCTAAGCCACCCGCATCTTCCCTTAAATACTACCGAAACCGTTAAGCTCCGGCAGCAGGAGCTTGAAAGTAAAAGTAGTATGTCCTTAAGAGCCTTTAATGCTCATAGGGCCGGAGCTTAACCCAGTTTCGGAAGCGCGAAGCGGACAACTAACAATTTGTCACATTCTGGATAGAACGCTGATCTATCGCAGAATACTTCCCCGTGTCGTTTGAGAATTGGTACCCATTTCTACACGTGGGTCGAGTGAGGCAAACGGAGTAACGTTTCTTGCCCAAGGAAAAAACGAAGTGCCTGAAGCCGAACTCGAACCCACGACCCTCGTAATGGAAGTCCGTAGTCTAGACCACTCGGCCACCTCGCCCCCTTTCAAAGACTCCCAAGAACTTTTTTCCTAGATAGACAGCAGTATTGTTGGCTTGCAAAGGGAAGCATGGATACCAAAGTCGATTTCCGAAGTCACACCTCCTCGCCACGAATGTGGGTGTTCTCGAGATAAAAGACACGGGGCAGGCTGGGTCATGCTGACGTGGCTCAGCGCCGGATTGCTAGCAATATATTAAAACAGGAATTCGGCCTCCGCAGCAAGAGTGGTCGCACACCCGACTAGAACAGGGAATAGGTAGGTACCCGATTTTCTTAAGGTGCAGGAGGCAGAATCCACTGGCGTGTGGTACATGTTATGCTCCTCACCAACCTACCTCACACCTACCCTGCAGTGCGGTATCTTCTTTCTCCCTCTATCTCGCCCACACTTTTAATGAACAAGAGGGGAAAGGTAGTGTATGAACTTGCAAAAGGGACAAAGCACAGGGACGTAGAACGTTTCGGGCCACAACGCCCTTCTTTCAGCTAACAGACAAAAAACACAGAACACATAACAGGAATATCCAATGATTCGATCAAGACCTATCGTCTAGCCAGTCAGTAACCACTTTTAAGTTGACGTCTATGTCTCCTGCCTTAGTCTAAACCGTCCTCTTTCATTTCTGCTCTACACACTCCCTGTGTTTGGTTTGTGATCTTCTCGTCTATCATTTGCTTTCCCATGTGGAATCTGATGGAAGCTGTCCTGATGTCAGTACAACATCCCACCTGTCAGTAGAGGTTCAATGACGTTGCATTGGCACAGGCACACACATGACGTGACGATCCACTGTCTAAGAATTATGACCTTCGGGTTTTGATGTCTTACAGTTGATACTTACATCACCATGCCAGGAGGCAGTGGTGGCGGGGAGTGTTCTTCATGCCTTGACCTTTTTTTTCTTGCCATTTTACATTGCATGATCCTCGACAGAAGGAAAGCTCGAAGGAGACCGCAATGGAGGTTTGTGGTCACATTAGTGAATTACATGGGGTTGGAATGGAACCACAGACTCGCCAGTGTATATGTCATGGAATACAAGGTACGCGTCGGACAGTTTCCTAGGCCGTGCAACAAGTCAGCTACTGGGACAACCCACTCGTCAAACGGTGTTATCGTTCAAGAAACACCTGAAACTGATCTCTTCCGTTCCGTGTTTGATTAGCTAGATAGAATACTATCATGGCCTAACATATATTTTTTATCAAAGTTCTGTAATGACAATTATTGAGTGACCGAGTGAATGAATGAACGAATTGAAAACGAATAATCGTAAAGCGCCTCTGAGCATCACTGATGGATACCCGCGCTATATATATAATTATTAATAACACACATACAGACAAGCCAACCTAACTCACCACTTGCTATGAACACTCAAACACTCAACATTATGATTTTGTTGAAGGTTGAATGCTATAAATATAATAAAATAATATCATAAGAAAATCTGCATTGATGATGTCGAGGTCGTCATACTTCGCTTATCGCAGTGAGATAATAACCAGATTCAAATCCTTTGGAATTAAGATAAACGTTATCTATCCTTTACGTAAATGTGTCTGCGCAATGGTGAAACACAACATTCATAATGAATGATGACAATAGTGCATTGCACTGTTCACACATACTTTACAATAACATGACCATACATGAATACAACAAAGTTCTAACAATAAACAACATGGGCCCCCTCATTCATACACCATCATTGATATGGCACTGCCACTTGAGCCACGGCAACGTGTCTCGCTCAAAGACAAGGCAGAAAATTACGAAGCAGGCTTGAATCGAACATGGGTCCATCAGATTATTGCATTTAGAAAGTATAATTAAAACACTGATCACATTTTTTACACAGTGGGTTGATCACCTGCTTGTCTGAGATTCTTTGATCCATAGAATTTTCGGCTCTGTGTTCAGTCATGTTTG
>JARBEQ010261416.1:0-10447 GCA_030265355.1 Tritonia tetraquetra
GTGTGTGTGTGTGTTTGTGAGAGAGAGAGAGAGAGAGAGAGAGAGAGAGAGAGAGAGAGAGAGAGAGAGAAATTAAATATGTAGGAATTGAGACCGACAAGTGTGTCACTAGATACATAGGTACGTTGGTCGATACATACAATATGGTATAGATAAACTAATGTAAACAAGTAAATAAATGAAATGTTAACAGATTGAATTAATAGATGAAATAATAATTGAATGAATAAACCGATAAATGACTAAATAAATAAAGGAATGAATGAATAAATAAATATATAATCAAACACTAGAACTATAATTTGTCTATCCAAACCTCAGGCCATCGGTGTTTTGTACACTCCATGATGAAAACACGAAACAATGGTCTGGAAATATAATATCTTGTATTGTTGTTAGTTATAAACCCCTTTCAATACAGCGACAGTATCTACAACATAACTTGAGAAGATTCCACGCGAATTTTCAGGACAGAGCCATTGATTAAAAGCTCTGAGAGGTCCAGAGAAAATAAATATCATCCACAAGGCATGACACGAACACCGTATCTTTGCATCCAGAGGCAGCTGTGTGATGAAAAACCTTGTCTCCTGTCGTTGTCTGAGATGTTGTTTGAAGTAGAATGTTATTGCTTCACCAGGTAACCGTTGTTATGTCCCCTTGGTATTGATTTGTAATTGCCATTGTTAGAGAATTTAATTGAAACAATAGCGGAGTTGTAGTTTAATAATTAATATGTCTGAGCGGGCAAATTGAACGGGGCCGTCTTATGATTAACAGGGCTGTTCGGAGTCTGAACGATGGTCTTATTATAGGTGGGGCGGGAAAACAATATTTTATAAAAGTCACCTGTCTCTGGATGCGGTGGTCCGGGTTTGAATCCCACCTCGTGTAGGATATTTGTCTCTGGGCGTTTTAAAAGAGTTTTCATGGCTCTGCCCTTGATATCCACGTGGGATCTCCTCGCATTTGATATAACCTTTTGTGTTGACTGGGGAGTAAAAGTAGAAACTTTGGAACGTTATAGATCTATAAAAATACCTTACACCGAAAGGTACTAAAAGGTTATTGATAAAGAAAGAAAGATAGATCTATAAAGGGGACACGTTAAAGGACCTAGTCCTATCGGAGACGGACGATAAACTCGGGAGGTCCCATGTGCACGTTGCGCACGTTAAAGAACCCTAGGCAGATAAACATCGATAAGAGTAGGCCGCAAGGCCGCTGTCCGGGCAAAATTAATCCCTACCACAAAGTCACAGTGGGTTGATCACCTGCTTGGCTTAATACATTATATTGATCCAGAGAAATCCAGCCTCATAGTGCTGGCCCTACACTGTAATGGTAAAAGGGAATTGGATAAGAAAGAAAGGGGTCTGTGTTTATAGATGCGCCCTCTGTTCACCAACAGCTCCCCCGGTGGTGGGTGACATCTAGTTACCTTCGATTTGTTTGGAGCCGTGTGGCGGGGCGGGCGCTGAAATAACCTACCCGTGTCGATAAAACCCTAAAACACAAACAAACAAACAAACAAACAAAAACAAACCGGTCCCCCCTAGGACATTCTTTGTCGTAAAATCTTATTGACCAGTTTCGTGTATGATTATGATGATATCTCGGTGGTCATGCCACCCGACTTCGGGGCGCAGAGGACCGGGTTCTCTGGACCTTTTAGACTTTTCATGGCTCTGCCCTGGAGATTCACGTGAAATCTTCTCAAGTTCTATTGAACCGCCTTTGATATAACCTTTATGTGTTAAAACGGGCGTTAAACTTCAAGTAGATAGATAGCGATAATATCGTGGTATCATAACGCCTGAAAAAGGGGGTCGAGGAAGAATTAAATACTTTTTTTCGTTATTGTTATTGTTTCATTCATTAAAAAAAAAGGGTTTAACGTTGTTAGCTTTACGCCCTTAGCAACACATTTTAGGTCATATCAAAGGCGGGACCTCCGAATTATAGTCTATCTCCGATAGGACTTGATAATGGAATCATCAGGGTAAGAACCATAAACGTCGAGAAACTTCAAAGGAAAACATCCCAAACGGCGAACCCAGTACCTTCTATTCATGAAGCGAAAACGTTAACCGCTACGCCATGAGGGAGCAGAAGACAAAGATTGGTTTGTGTGTACAGTACAAGAGGTCTTTGTCTCTACAGATCATCATGACGTTATTAGACGGTATTGCGTAATATGGAACACAATGTGTCACGAAAGGAGGCGTCCCTAGCTCAGTGGTCAAGCCACTAGACTTTGAACGCGGAGGATCGGGGTTCTTGTCCCCCCTGGTGCGGAATTTTTTCTCTGGACCTTTCAGAGTTTTCAATGCTCTGCCCTGGAGATTCATGTGGAATTTTCACAAGTTATATTGAACCGCCTTTGATATGACCCTTATAACTTTTTAATGTGTCGCGAACGCCTGGGGACTGGAACGGTGTCACTCATCTAATTGTGAGGTACCGGTCAATCGTGTTTTGCTGCACTCAATAAAAAAAGTGCAACTTAAAAGCAGAAGCCTGTAAGTATGAAAATACTATAGTAATGAATTTTATTCTATTTTATTTCATTTCATTCAAATCATCAAATCACGCTGGGTGAGATAAATATACATCAACATGTAAATAGATAGATAACTGCATAAGTAAATAACAGAAACAGATACATTGTTTAAAAAAGATAGATAAATATATAAAACTAACAGTCTAGAAGGAAGCAAAAATATAATTTCGTTGCTGCTAAACCGTTCCTTGATTTATGTCATCTCGATATTATAATCTATGTGAGAATGGAGGGAAGTTCAGCAATGAAGGAGATGGGGACATGACTGGTATTTCCATACAGATGGCGGCGTTATACATAATAGTTTAAATCAATATACCGCATTTCGTTTGAACAAGGCTAATGAAGGCTGCCGGAAGTTCAAATTCAAAGTTGAATACTAGTGTTTGTGTTAGTTCGTTGTTTTTTGTCTGCATTTTTGTTGTTGTTGTGTCCAGCTGAGGAAGGGTTTTACCCGAAACGTTCTGTATCCCTGTTATTGTCTTTATTGGAAGTTTGAACAAGGCAGAGAGTGACATAGTAATGCATTAGCAGGCCTTTCAACCCTAACCAAATTTTTAAAAAAGACACTAGTATAGAAACAGAGGAAAACATTGTGAAAGGAAATAGGATTATTCAATTAAAAAAAATAATGACTCTCAAAATGATGAAAAAAAAATCCCGTGACAGTCCCTTTAAAAAACATGACTTGTCAGATCTGCATTAGTATCACTTCTGTATCTTTTTCTGTGTGGTGGTACTAGCTATGTCCATCTGGAAGCGGGACAGTCCGTTTTAAAAACATGACTTGCAGGTCTGCATTAGTATCACTTCTGTATCTTTTTTTCTGTGTGGTACAAGCGCCTCCATCCGGTAGCGGGACAATCCCTTTAAAAACCATGACTTGTCAGGTCTGCATTAGTATCATGTCTGTATCTTTTTCTGTGTGGTATTAGCTATGTCTATCTGGTAGCGGGACAATCCCTTTAAAAAACATGACTTGTCAGGTGTGCATTAGTATCACTTCTGTATCTTTTTCTGTGTGGTACTAGCTGTGTCCATCTGGTAGTGGGAGAATCTCTGTGTCCTTCCACTGGCTTTCCTATGGGGATTGTTTGTTCTTGCGATAGGGGAGGCAAATCGAACGCGACCCCGTGATCTATTGTCCGCTCTCGCAGTTTTCGCCCTTAGATTGGACGGTTTGAGGACGAGCTCCGAGTCGGACGTGTATTCCCTGGACTGGGAGTCGGAGAATGAGTTTTGGATGTAGAAGTTGTTGTGGTTTGTCGTGGGGCGGACTGGAGAATGTGTTTTGTGGGTGTGAGTCGAGGGTTGTAAGGGTTCTGTGCGTTCGTTACTCGTAGTTCTATACGGATGTCCGTGTTGTACGTAGCGTTCTACTTGCTGGCGCTTGGCGTTGTTTTCTGCTATTGTCCCATTGTGTCGACTCGCTATCTGATGTAGTATTTGTCTGTCTTGATTTTGGTAATATTGTCTTTGGTCATACGCTTGCGGCTGAGGATGCTGCTTTTGATTGTTTGCATTTCCCTGTGGAGCGATACTATTATTATTATTATTATTATTATTATTATTATTACTACTACTATTATTATGTTGATTAGTAACAACCATGCCATCTTTTTGTTTGTTTTTGGAGTTGTGTATTATTTCATAACTAGCTTGTAAGCTCGCTTTTCCTTTGAAAAACGGAGACGTATCTCTGGCCGTCATAGGTCCGGGACTTCCTTTATTGCCTGACTGAGAAACCTCATTTCGCTGTGGTGGTTTTGATGTGTCCGTGGTAGTATTTCCATTTCCTCCAGTTTGCTGTCGCTGTCTCTGTGCGTCAACCGCTTGTCGGTGACTCGTTAGCATTTTTTGCATCCTGCTCTGCAAATCTACTCGGCTCACTCTAGTCTGCTTCTGCTTAGATACGGGTTCTCTGCCTTGTTGCGCTACTGCGCTAGGCAAATCCTCAATACTTAGTTTATGTGGTAAGAGATCAGAATTACCAAGACGTGAGGTAGAACTTGAACTCGCTTCCTCTCGGCCCATGGCCACGCGGAGACTCTCCTCACTTGCGTGTCTCCTGATCTTGGGACCATTGTGAAAGTTATTATTGTTATGATTTGTCATGTTATGGTTCGGGTTATCATTACCATTTTGCATACCTTTTCTATCGCCGTCACCCCTACGCTTACTGTTAGTGTTCGTGTTTTCGTGACCGTCCCTTTTTATGTTGTGGGGTACGGTATCATGACCGTTTCTTACTATATGATTACGTGTCGCGTTATAATCCTCAGAGCACGAACTGCTGATGGACGCTCTCTTCTCTTCGAAATGAACAGGCTCGGCCCTGTGAATAAAACCTGCAGCTCCGTTGACACGGTTCCCGTTTACAGTTGTTGCGGTTTGTCCGTTTGTCGTCGTTGTTGGCTTGTGTGACCCGTTTCGATTTGTCGTTACTGCTTTCCCCGGGTCTTTAGATGTGATTTCCTCGTAACCATGACCTACACCATGAGGTTCGTTGTTTCTGTGACTGCTGCTAGAGTTGGTGGTGCTATTACTGTCGGGTGGTTTGGATTCCTGTACGTTTTGATCAGCAGACGCTGAATGATCGGAGTCGTTGTCGGCCCATGTCATCATATTATTGCTGTCGGCTGGGCACGGGAATGTATATCTGTAAGATTTAAAATGGGTATGATTTTAGGGTGAAAAATGTATTTGACTGTACGATTTCTGTCTTCTTTCTTTATCAATAACCTTTTAGTACCTTTCAGTGTAAGGTTTATGCATGATACACAAACTTTCGCTATTGATCCCTATTCAGTGACATCCTCTTTGCCCCTACAAACCTTAATCCCCCCTTTTTTATTATTCCTGAAACTGCATCCTGCTACATTTTAGGGTGAAAAACGTATTTGACTGTAAGCGACAGGGTAACATGCTACGGGGTAGGCCAAGGAACATTTGGAATGAGGGTATTTCAGATGTTGTAGAAACGATAGAATGTAAACTAACCGAAGCAAAAAGAAAGACTAGTGACAAAAAATCATTTGATGAAAGGCGTTAATGCACAAGCCTGACACCGAAAGGTGCAAAAGGTCAACGATTACAAACATAAATAAATGAATAATGATTTTAAAAAGATTTATCATTTCACAGACCTACCGATTTTGTTGCGTTATTCGCCGATATACCGATTTACCGATTATTTTCGTCAAATACCGAGTTTTGTTTTGTGCGGTCGCAGTTCCAACTTTTTATCTGAAATTTTGGGCCAACAAAGAATTTTCCGAGTGATGTCCCTTTCCAAAGTATTGAAATTTTCATGTGACAAATAAAGATGAGACAAACAATAAATGGTCAATCACCACACTGTCTCCGTAACCATTTGTAACTACATCGCCATGAGTCGGCCCTAGACGTACCGACTGGACAATAGAGAATGAAACAAAACGACGTAGTTCCTTGCCCGACGCACCCCTATATCTACCGGAAACGGTGGACATAGCAGCCCTCTTAACGGTCGATGTCGAGATGGCAGAAAGGTCAGAAAGTTATCTCTACATGTAGACATACAGCTAGAACTAGATAGGTACTTTAGGGTTTAGGATTAGTGGTTAAGGGTTTAGCGTTGGGTTTAGGGTTTAGGCAGGTCTATTTCGGGCACGGACCGCTTGCCGAAACAAAAACACCTCACGTGTATGATCTTAGTGTCTCGTTTCGCTGACTTGACTCAATATTTGGCCACTTTTAATCAAGGGGAGCATAAGCCGGATCCGCTTTCGATATAGTGATGAAAACCATCGGAGGGTCCTTATGATGACGTAGGTACTTGGCCTACCAGCTTCACTCGGCAATATCTCAGTAGCCGGGATTTTAAAAAAAAGTAGTATGTCTTTAAGAGCCTTTAAGGCTCACAGGGCCGGAGCGTAACCCGATTTCGATAGCGTGAAGCGGACATTTGACAGTTTGTCACTTTCAGAATATGACGCTGGTCTATCACAGAATACTTTCCCAAGACTCTTTTTCGAGAATTGGTACCCATTTCTACACCTGGGTCGAGTGAGGCAACCGGAGTAAAGTTTCTTGCCCAAGGAAAAAACGAAGTGCCTGAAGCCGGACTCGAACCCACGACCCTCGCCATGGAAGTCCGTAGTCTCATTTTAGCCGGGATAGAGTTAGTATCATTTGAAAAGGAGATGCTGTCTCTGAAAAGATACTAGACGTATGTTCCTCTTTATCTAGAACGTCACATATTAAAGAAAGAGGGGGAGGAGTACTAAGATGATGAAGAAGAAGCAGACTAGATAATTGAGGAGGAGGAGGAGGAGGAGGAGGAGGAGGAGGAGGAGGAGGAGGAGGCGGCGGCGGTGCAAGAGAAGACACCACAACCCGAGGGTCGAAACCTTTCCTACCTCATATGAACGTTTTGTCTATGCCTGAGCTGCATCTCCTGAGGTGGAATGATGCTGGCTTGACGTTGTAACAACTTGTCTCTGTCTTCCTCTAGTTTATGGATTCGTCGCTTCAAGCTGTCGCGCTCATCCTTCAACTTGTGGATCATCTGGATAGGTCAGAAGAAGGCAATGTTTTAAAATAAGACAACCCTTTCGATGTATATACTGGGAAGCGTTTGGCGCCGATTTGGGCATAATGTACTGAAAAGGGACAACATACACACAGACAACGCAATGAAATTCGCAGGAGAACAGCAGAAATGAAGGGCTTTTTAGAAACGTTTAACGTTGTTAGTTTTATGCCCTTGGCAACACATTTTAGGTCAAATCAAAGGCAGGACCTCCGAATTTATAGTCCATCTCCGATAGGACTTGATTCCATTGGAATCATCAGGGTCAGAGCCATAAAACTCGAGAAAGTTCAAAAGAAAAAAATCCCATCGTCACCGCTGGGATTCGAACCCAGTACCTTCTGCTCACGAAGCGATAACGTTGACCGCTACGCCAGGAGGCCCCCAGGAATGACTTTATCCCCAATGCCAATCGTCCTCAGTAGAGACCTATCACGTATATATTCATACGCCGTTTATTCCTTTACATTTACCATCATACCAATTCAAACTTTCTTTCTTATACAATTCCCTTTTACTACCATTACAATTACAGTGTAGGGCCAGCACAGTGAATCTGGATTTCTATGGATCAAGATATTAATTCATACTTGACTAATTAAAATCATCGATGCCTCTCGACTTTCGTTTTCTCGAATGAAACTAGAACTGGTGTTATAAGTATAAGCCTTCACAGTGGTCTGATCACCTGCTTGACATACTATCCTGACCCAGAGTAAATCCGCCTCATGGAGCGGGCCATACACTGTAATGGTAACCGGGAACTGGACAAGAAAGAAATAAGTTGTAAGCCTACCTGTTTGTTGAGTTCCTCATTCGCCATCAGTCGTTTCTCGTGATGAACAGTACGGTCGATTAAATCCGGCAATTCCATGGAGTACTTGTTGGTGTCATCAAACTTATTCCAACAGTTCAGGAATAGATTGTCTAGCTTTTTAGTGCGGCCCAGCAGTTCCTTTACCTGAGAGTTGTCACGGGAATATTATTTCGTACATGACACACAATACACATTATATAATAATGATCACAGAGCGAATTATATCACAGTGGGTTGATCACCTGCTTGGCTCAATATCTTGATCCACAGAAATCCAGCCTCATAGTGCTGGCCCTACACTGTAATGGTAACAGGGAACTGGGTAAGAAGGAAAGAAAGAGCTAATTATATTATCGTTGGTTTTTATGAATCGTTATAAAGTCGTTGATCAAAGTTTAATCAATAATAAGATAGTCAACCCGGCGTATTTCACTGTATAACGAGTGAGGAAACGCCAAGAGTTGTTTCCCTTGCACTTTAGAGGATAGTTGTGTCATAGCGTGCAACGGATAGACCGCATATATTTTATGATTTTGGTGCGATATTTTTTTTTAGTTCACATAACTTTGATAAAAGAATGCATCACGAACATGCCGTTTTGTATAGAGTATTCAACGAATCAAAACAATAAGAGAAGGCAAGACATTGCAATGGATTGCTAGCTTTCTGCAGGATCGGTCACAGAAAGTACTACTTAATGAGACACGAAATAACTATTGAACATCTAGTCTTGTCCAGGAAATGACATGGGGAAAAAAAGAGGAAGACGGAGTCAAAAGATGATAGGGGTAGGGTGCCCCAATTTTGATACTTTTTGGCTCTGCCCCAATTTCAGTCACTTCTCTAAACCATACGGGAAAATGAATTTTTTTCTCAAAATAGCGAAAGTGCCAAACTTTAGGATACTCTACCGTACAGACTGACGGAATGGGCGAGATTGACAGATGATGAGAAAAGAGTGATGACAAAGAGGAAAGGAGATTAATGAACATCGACGCAGGGCACTTGGTAGTGGTGGCAGTAGTGGTGGCGGTAGTGGTGGTGGTAGTGGTGGTGGTAGTGGTGGTGGTAGTGGTGGTGATAGTGGTGGTGGTAGTGGTGGCGGTAGTGGTGGTGGTAGTGGTGGCGGTAGTGGTGGTGGTAGTGGTGGCGGTAGTGGTGGTGGTAGTGGTGGTGGTAGTGGTGGCGGTAGTGGTGGCGGTAGTGGTGGTGGTAGTGGTGGCGGTAGTGGTGGCGGTAGTGGTGGTGTTGTTTTTTTTAAATCTTATAATAGCTAGATTCGCCCAAAGTAGCAACTCTCCCACTTCTTAGAAAGCTGAGGAGGTGACCACAAAGGCTACATTAATTTGTTTATTGACCTTGCTATAATGTATACTGCTCAGTTTATTTCTCATGGTGTCAATATACAGTTTAGTAAAAGTGGACTGGTCACCTGCTGGTCTGACATTCTTTGATCCATATGATTTCCAACCCTGTGTTCAGCCAAGCTTGGTGTCTGGATTTTAAGCCTTGTGTCGTGTGTGCCTTTTATGGTTGGATATGGGGTTGGCCCCACCACTGCTCTGCTGTATTAATAGGGTTTGATTAACTCTTTGACTACCAACGACCGGTTCATCGGCTGGTTCGGTGGTGGACAAAGGACCTTTATACTGACACCCTAACATTTTACATTAAATTCCCTTTCATTTGATGCCTAATACTTATGTGTAGGAGCAATAGGAAGGTCGGGAGGTCCATTTTAGCAGACCCGTCTGTAGCCGTCTCCACGTTCCAAAATGTATTGTCGTCCATCCCTGCTTGGACAGTGGTATTCAAAGAGTTAAACAAACCCCAATGATGATACCTAGATAAGATACCTCTTGTTGTATAAGTTCAAAGCTGATTTTGTCGTTGCTGTCGTCATAGTCCACCCCGTGTAGATAGATGGCCAATTCGTCATACATCTCTCGTAGATCCATGGAACACGTGTCTGTCTGGGTTTCTTTGCTGGACTGGAAGGTGGCACGGTCACGACGGACGCTGGTGTGGGCGATATGATGTACAGTGTTATACTAAAAAATAATCAACAATAAGATAGTCAACTCGCCGTATTTCACTATATTTAGTTCCCATAATTTTGATGAAAGAATGCCTTACGACCATGCCATCGAGTATTGAACGAAGCAAGACAACGAGAGAAGTCTGGGAACACTAGCAAATAAAGGGACATCACTCTCATTCGTCATCAGTAAAAGTCATTGAGTTGAATAACTTATTGTAGATGATCTTTTGTATCAGTAGTTATCTTATTGTTGATTATCTTTGGTTTTACTTTTTACTTACAATAATCGCACACAGGGCATGACTTGCTTGTTGTAAATGTTAATTGTAAAAAAAACAACAAATCAAAATTTTTATTCTTATCCAGTTCCCTTTTAACCATTACAGTGTAGGGCCAGCACAATGAGTCTGGATTTCTCTTGATCAAGATATTAAGCCAAGCAGGTGATCAACC
>JARBEQ010261427.1:0-10447 GCA_030265355.1 Tritonia tetraquetra
TCTTGATCCAGAGAAATCCAGCCTCATAGTGCTGGCCCTACACTAATGGTAAAAGGGAATTGGATAAGAAAGAAAGATTATTATTATTATTAACCTTCAGTTGGAAAAAAATAATTGTTTAAGGTCGTAGATGGAAAAAAACCCTAAAGATATTGCTCTATTGCAGTGGCATGTCAGCTTCTATTCTGTCACCTGACTAATCCTTACTTCTTTTACTTGTTTTTGAGTCTTTATGATATTGAATTTTGTCTGTTATTTTTTATGCTTGGTAGTGGGGAAAAACTCTTGTAGGATCTCCTGTTTTTGTTTTTTGCTTTTTTTAACCCAGTCTGGGGGCATTGTAACGTAACACAAGGTCATGGCTTGGAATACTGGCAGCGATATGGGGATTTTTTTCTTTGACCTTTCTTGAATTTGTTATGTCTCTGGCACTGTGGAGTCCTCATGGAAATTTTGTATGCAGCGGACAGCTCAGTTGGTGCAACGTTTGGGTCACCATCTCTGGTGAGGTTGGAGTGGGTTCGATCCTCACAGTAGACAAACTAGCTGTTTTTCTGACACTTTCACATTTTTCTTCCCGTCATTGATACCTTTCTGGGGGGCTGAGCAGAGAGTACTGAGTTCGAATCGCAGTGGAGACATTGTGATTTTTTCCTTTGAACTTTCTCAAGTGTCATGGCTCTGACCCTGTAGATTCCACTGGAATCAAGTCCTATCACAGATGGATTATAAATCGGAGGTCCAGCCTTTTATATGATCTAATGTGTTGCCAAGGCTTGAAACTAACTTCAGAACTTTAACAGTTTGTCACCTTACTATTTTTTTCTTTGATATGACCATTGACCCCATTGATGTACTTCTCTTCTAACATATATATACAGGGAAATCTCGTGGGGGCGCCCGTGGCTCAGTGGTCATGCCACTCGACTTCGGAGCGCGGAGGAGCAGAATTTTTTCTCTGTACCTTTTAGAGTTTTCATGGCTCTGCCCTGGAGATTCATGTGAAATCTTCTTCAATTTGATATGACCTCTATGTGTTAAAAAGGGTGTTAAACTTCTGACTTTGGAATGTTTTAGGGAAATCTCGCTATACTGCCAACTTTGGGAGTTATGAAGAGAATGGCAGTATAACAAAAGGTTTGAGTTAACACTTTTTCCAATTTGTACAAGGTTTCTCTGTGTGTCAGGTTTCGATGTGTTATTTAAAGGTCTGGCAACTTTCATGCTGTTGTGGTTTCTCTTCGTTTTCCCTCTCCCATTGGCTTTCTTTTTTTAAGATGGTTTGGTGAACATCAATTCTTTACTATGGAAATAAAAGAATTCAGAATTTTTCTTCCTTTTACCTCTTACACTCTGACATTATCTCTCAACACTGATATATTTATTCTGTCCTTGTTTTTAAATATTTATTTGTTTTTGGTTTTTTTTGCAGGTTTTGATAATGGGCTGGTTGAACAGGCGAGTGGCTGCCACTTCCATGAACAGAGAAAGCTCTAGATCACATGCTGTGTTCACTGTCACCATTGAATCTAAAGTAAGATTCTATTATATGATATATATTTTTCTACATTGTAATTTATTAATGCCCACAGTATCATGCTGTATGGACTTGAAACTGTGCTATTGTTTAAAAATCTGGAAAAAGAAATTAAAGTTGCAGAGCTGAGAATGTTGCGATGAATTCTGAGGTTAACATTGGAGTAATATGTGAGAAATGACACCATCCGCAAAAAGGTTGGGAGTGGAGCCAATCCCATGAAAAATGAGAGAAAGCAGACTGAGATGGTACTAAACAGATGCATGAGTGGTTAAATAAGTAAGAAGACTAAAACTAAATATGCACTGTAATAATGCTATGCTTTACTTTATAATATTTTTTAAAAAATGTCTTGCTGTTTGTAGGAAGAAGTAGATGGTGTGCAAAACATCAGAACATCACAACTCAATTTGGTTGATCTTGCTGGATCTGAAAGACAGAAAGATACAAACACCGGTGGAACAAGGCTTAAAGTAAGTTCAGGCTAATTCACACCTGCCAAGTCCTGTTTTTTAAAGGGACTGTCCGTTTTTTTCATCATTTACTCATTACACCCGATGGTGTTTAGGGCAGCACTATACTATAACTATATTGTTATTGAACACATTTCTGTTGAAAACGATTAATTTTTTTTTGTAACTAAATCATACGAATTTATGAGTATTTGCTTTGTTTTTCATTCTCCTTTTTTTATTACCAGGAAGCCGGCAGCATCAACAAATCCTTGTCCGTTTTAGGCAATGTTATCATGTCTTTGGTGGATTTATCCCACGGCAAAAAGAGGCATATACCATACAGGGACTCCAAGCTCACCTTCCTACTCAGAGTAAGATTGTCTTGTACCATTGGCTGGTGCAGACATTGTTTATTTCTATCGTAGTTCTAATTGTTTTTCATTTTTGTGTTACACGATTTTGTTTTTTGTGTTGTTTGTTAGCTGAGGAGTGTTGACAGCCGAAACGCTCTACGTCACTTTTTAAAAGTTTTTGCCTTTTCGCTTCTCAGAGTAAGCCGTAGATTAGAAAAACATCCGAGAACAATAGACAATAGAACCCTGTTTCATCATTAATTCCAGTAGAAGCGGCCAAAGAAATAAAACAAGGAGGCCAACACACCCCCAAACCATGCTTTTAAAAGTCAAATAAGGAAAGAATACAAGGATTTGGACGTCACTGCCAAAGGAAGGCTCCATGTGGACTCTTCCCATCAGCCATGATGAAATCAACAGTGCTATCAAAAGCGTAAAAACGGCACGGCAGCAGGAATAAATGGCATATGCCCTGATATGATCACTCATCTCAGACCTGTACTGAGCTAGGGAATGTTGGCCGGTGCATGGTGTGATGTGAAAAAGTTAAGGATGATTTTTACCTGTTACAAAATTATACTCTTTTCGTTGTCAGGACTCACTTGGTGGTAACACAAAGACGCACATGATAGCTTGTGTTCACCCAGACTCTAGGTTAGTACAATTTTGTTTTATTTCTGTGTTATTGATTTATTTTTCCTCCATGACCAGCAGTTTAATAGTAATAGTAAGAATCTCATTTTTGATGAAATTATGAATCCTTGATGTCAATTGGTAATCATATTTTTCTGTGTGTTCTTTTTTTTTCTTTATCCTATTCACAGAATTGCATAAAGTATCTTTCAGATTTCTGAGTTTTTAAGAATTGTAAATTTAAACCAAGGTAATGAACCAAGTAAATTATTATTTTGATTAAAGTATTATTAAATTGAAATGTTTTGCTTCCTCTTTTACGTTAGATGCTTTGGAGAAACTTTGTCAACATTGAATTTTGCCCGTAGTGCCAAATTGATCAAGAACAAGGTTGGTTATTTTTGTTTTGTTTCTTGTTTTGGTTTGGGTTTTTTTTTTGTGTGTGTTTTTGCAAAATCACTATTACCTGATTGTCAAACTTTTATGATTTTTGGTGTCATACTGGAGTCCTTCAAATCCTTTCTTGGAATATTAGTGAGGTTCATTCACCTCATCCAACGATTGTCAATAGTAAGATAATCAACTTAAGGAATTTTACCAATGTTAGCAGGAGATTGATGTTCTTTTGTTCATCCTTGTTCCCAAAATTCTCTAGTGGTTATCGACAATCGTTTGTGGTATTATGATGTCATCCTTTTCCGAGGTTATGATGCTTTGTAATGCATTTTTCTATCCAAATTATATGAACTAAAAATAAATTGCGCCAAAATCATGAAATGCATTATATTCATTGCATGCTATAGCACAAATAACAAGGAGAATGCAAGGAAAACAACTCTTAAAGTGTCCTTGCTCATTATATTGTGGAAACCGCTGAGTTGATTATCTTTGGTTCTTCTACTAGACTTATTATTTTTGTAACCAATATTTGAAAGGGGTAATGGTATTATTTTATGCACAATGTAGTTTTATTGCAAAACTCGTTGTTTTATTTTTTTATCCATGCCGCGTAATACCGCTTAGCAATGTTCTGGCCAGCTCCATGTCCAGTATTGCTGAACACAGTGCTGGAAAAACTCTTGAACTTTGGATGGCACAATGAGCGTCACATTTTTATGTGCTGCCCAAGTTTTGGCCATAACAATATTAACTGTTGCCATGGAGGTAAACCCCTCCGCTAGAAGAAAGTTGAGCAGATTTTGCAACATAAGGCGAAACCCTTTGATATGTGTGTAAAATATTTTCTGCTACTTGTGAGGTTTCTTTAGTTCATCTATTAGACCTATTTTGTGTAGTGTGCTCAAAGTAATGTTATTGCAAGACTCATTGATATGTATGTTAAATATTTTCTGTTACTTTCAATAACATTTCATGTTGATCTTGAATGTTCTACAGTCGACAAAGACTGAACCAAACATAAGGATGAACTGTAGGAAACTGAAATCCTAGATATGCTTTTTCATTTTAATGCAAAACATCATTTAAATGAAATAGATCCATTGGCCTCTTGGCTTTCATTTTAAACGTTGTCCACACTGTATTTCAAAGAGTAATGAGAACCTGTCACACACACCTCTGTTATTGTTTGTCCCTAGGCTGTAATTAATGAAGACTTCCATGGCAGCACCCAACAGCTCCAGAAAGAAATTCGTCGATTGAAAGATGTGGTGGACTCCTTTAAGAAGACCTCATCTTTAATGACAACAATAGCTCCAGATTATAGTAACCAAGGTGCTCTCCTATAAGCTTTAAAATTTTTATTAAGATGATAATTCTTTTATGAAAAATGTGATTTACAGTCAGATAGCGTTTTTGCCCTATTTATCAACACCGTCATCATCATCATCTTAAGGTGTCAACAAATCGTCTCTATTCAACTCTGTTTTCAGCCAATGTTTTGAATTCATTCCACCCCCTGCGGGGATCCAGGGCTGTAATGTAATAAAGATAGGTCTTCTGTTCATCAGCAGGTGGTGCAAACCCCCCCCCCCCACCCATGAACTACGTCATTCTTAGTAGTCCATGGGTGGCATCATGTCTGATCTTGTGTCTCTCTTTCCTTTTTTACCCCACAGGGGTCTGGGGTTCATCCATCAATGTCATGGCTGAAAACTTTCTTTCTTTCTTTCTTTATCAATAACCTTTTAGTACCTTTCAGTGTAAGTTGTAAGGTTTGGCTGAAAACTAAGGAGTGGAAATACTGAGGACCAGCTATAAAAAGTTCTTAAGTTTGAAGTTTAATGCCCTTTCCAACACATAAAGGTCATATCAAAGGAGGTTCTAAAGAACTTGAGAAGATTCCACGTAAATCTCCAAGGCAGAGCCATGAAAAAATCCCATGCCAGACGGGACTCGAACCCGGTCCTCCGCCTCCAAAGTAGAGTGACTTAACCCACTGAGCCAGAGACACCCCCAGACGATCTATATGAGTGTAAGTGTGAAGTCTGGTCTAGTGGGATGCAATATTATGAGTCTCTGTGTGAAAGGGGGTTGTAGTCTACTTTGTTTTCTAAACCAAACATGTTTCTTCACAGTGGGTTGATCACCTGCTTGGCTAAATATCTTGATCCAGAGAAATCCAGCCTCATAGTGCTGGCCCTACACTGTGATGGTAAAAGGGAATTGGATAAGAAAGAAAGACATGATGTTTCTCTATACCTTAAATTTCTGTGATAGTTGAAAGTCTGATTTTATCCTACGGCAGGAATTACGCAGGATAGTAAACCAAGCTATACAGTGGCAACTTGTCAGAAACAGCAACTGTTGTTCCATGATTAATTTCATTTCTGGCGAGGCGCCTTCATGGTACAGCTTGGCTCATTTTGTCTAATTCAAGCCTAAGAAGTTCATGCTTCAATATTGTAATTTTGAATTTTCACCAGAGCCTGATTTGAACAGTGATTCTGTATGGTTGAAGAATTTTCTGGAAGCCATGCATTTTCGTGAAACTTCTGAAAATGAGAAAAAAGTAAGTGTAAAGGATGTCGTAGCTCTTCTAAATATACCCCTAGAAAAAATTGTTTGGAGATTCAAGCAAAAATGCAGTTTGGTAACATTTTTTAGAGATGTCACTTTTTCGGCAATTGTCGGAATTCCAGCAGCCAGAAAACATTTGTTACATTAAGAGATGTAATACGATACATACCAGGTTAGATTTTTTAACTTAAAACATGACACACAATGTACAATATGGGAAGGCCCTGGGGTATCTGTGCTGTTTTAAGGGATTACACTGCTTTTGGAAAAAAATGTTATCCCCTAAAGACCAGAAATAAAGGTATGTGAGTAATGCTTAGTATATGGAGGGATCAATAAGTATGATAAAAAAATATTTTTTCACACGTTGCCATGGAAACGGCGGCCATCTTGAATTTTTGCCTAAAATATGAGGCATTTTACAAATCCAAATTCTCACAAACTAAACAAGATAGAAAACCCATTATTGTTTTGTTAGTAACCTATACCTCACAGTGGGTTGATCACCTGCTTGGTAATATCTTGATCCAGAGAAATCCAGCCACATAGTGCTGGCCCTACACTGTAATGGTAAAAGGGAAATGGATAAGAAAGTAACCTATACCTTATTTGTAAACAGCTGAAAAAAGTTTTTAGTCGTACACAATTTTTTAACAAAGATATCGACCTCTTAAAATGGGACCCCAAGATTTGCGTTTCTAATTACGTAATTTATGTCCAATTCTGTAATAAGCTATTTACAATTACATATTAGTAACACATATTGAAAAACATTGGATTTATAAAAAACAAGGGGTGTTGAAAAATGCACATTTGAGAAAACGGACTTGAAAGATTGAAAAGACAGTAGAAAAATGAGCAGGATTGGTGTGGATATCCTTGGATTATGGTTTAATGAAGCGAGATAAGTTAAAAACGTTATCAGTTTTGTATTCAGGGTGATTTCAATAATTTGAATATGTAAAAATCTCATTTTTATTATTTTGATCCATAGAATTTTCAGCTCTGTGTTCAGTCATGTTTGGTGGTCTGGATGCCTGCATTTATGACGGGTATCTTGTGTGCCTTTCATGGCTGAATATAGGGCTTGCCCTAACACTACTCTGTGGTATTAATAGGGTTCAATCAAACAACAAAATGATCGATAATCAACCCGTAAGCCGCCCGTCTCTCCCCTTAAACCTATAGCAGAAATACATTCTTATAATAATAATACTCAGTGATGATAATTTTCCGCCAATTGTCGGAAATCCTCTTTTTTTCCTTCAGCCAGTCATTTTCCTCTTTTTCTCCTCAATAACAGTAGGCAGCGCGCCCCGATCCGCCGAAACTTGACCGGGCTCGGTAAAAATAAGATGAGGTAAACATAAAATAATTCTGCGAGTACCGGACCAGAAGTAAATCTTTTGAAAACGAAACGGTAACAAGACCCTTTTAGGCAACAATACCCGGATGTTTTGCATGCAACCACTGTGACTGGAGGCTTTTTGAACACGATTTGGCTCGATTCGATCCATTTAAAAAAGTTATCCATCTTGGCGCTAGACTTAGTAGACTTTTATCTAATCTAGAGGAGCTAGATTCTAGATCAGATTCAGATAGGCTTGCATAGGGGCTGGAGAATCACTGAATACTAGGCTATCTCAAATTCTTATTTGTATGGTGGCATGTGAAAACCTGGAAAAAGTCGCTCACACTGTTTTTGAGCAAATCCTCTTCAAAGTAAATTTTTCGGAGATCGTATCTTCATCTGATTTTAAACTTTATTTTCTCAAACCTTCAAATATAATGCAAAATGCTCAGAAATGACAGGAAAATAACATGCAAATGAAAACACAAGATCAATTTTGGCGACTTATTCATGGTTTTCTCATGCCACCACACTTATGCTGTTTCACAATTAATAACACAAAACCAAAACTCTTCTATGTATAATGCGATTAAACTTTGGAACGGCCTTCAGAAATTTTAAAGATCTATAGAGTCTAAAGATTGTTTTAAAATTAGCGTACTGAACTGTCGTGATGCGTCACTAATGTCTCTTTTTGTCTCTCTCAGGCTCTTCATGATGTGGTGAACCACTTGCAAGAGTTGTGCAATAAGAAGGACTCGTACATTCAGTCTGCCAAGATGATTATTAAATTTAGAGAGGAAACCATCTTAACCCTGAAGAAACAAAACTCTGGCCGCATCGAGGAACTAGAGAGAGACCCTATTGTGGTGAGTGACTATTTTGTTTGTCTGACTCAATGGTTTTAGAATTTAGAGAAGTTTTCTGTTTGTTCGTTTGATCGAACCCCATTAATTGATACTGCAGAGCAGTGTTGGGGCAGCCCTATGTTCAGCCATGAAAGTCACACAAGATACCTGCAATAAATGCAGACACCTTGACCACCAAACACGACTGAATAGGGAGCCAGAAATTTTCTATGGATCAAAAAATTTCAGACAAGCTGGTGATCAGCCCACTATGTCAGCAACTCTTTACTGGCGCCATCAAGCAATACACTGAGCAACATTAATCAAAGACAGGCCAATAAACGAATTACTGTAGCCCATTTGGGTACCTCCTAATCAATTGATAAAAACTTGGAGGTTCTACTCCTCTAGACAAGTTATGTGTTGTTAATTTATTTATTAGATGAATACCTTTGAAAGTGAGATATCGTCGCTATCGGATTCTAGAAACACAAGTACAAGTGCAAATTTGATCTATTTTTACTTTTTGAATTAAATAATACACCTGATTATTTGAAGATCCTGTTTTCAATGTCAATGGGAAAAAGTACCCAATTTTGTGCCCTGATCTAGCCATACAAGTTTTCCCACCTCTAATCTTAACGGTCTAAACATACATTTACATCACAAGAAGAAGAACATGAAAAATCTGACAGCCGGCAATATACATTTGTGGTAAAACTTGAACAGCCCATATGATATATATAATTTCTCGTCTCATCTTTGATTAGAAATCTTTGAAAGACGAGATCAAGGTACTTCACCAACAACTGGAATCAAACCCCCAGATGGCCAAACTGGCAGGGGAGAACCGTCATTTGCGGAATGAGTTGAAGCAGCTAAGAGCTCACAATTCTCTAGAGGATGTTCTCAGTGACTCCACACACATTGCCAGGCTAGAGAAGTTGTTCAGAGAAGTAAAACTCCTCAAAGGTGAGAAGACTGTGCTACACACTTAAAGCATGTCACTGCACTCCAACTCTCACCACCACTCCTACACCCCAACCCCTTTCAATTGAAAAAAAAAAATTGGTATTACAGTCCAGTGTTTGTTTTGACTTGTTTGTGCGTTAAAGTTAAAGTGGAAATACAAAAGTCAATCAATTCATTGTCTGTAATATTTGTAGTACAGGGATGGGCATTTTGCAGATTTTTTTTTGCATTTGCGATATTTTTTAAACAGCAGATTTCTGCTGGTCGTCCTGATTTAGACAATAAAAGCTGGCCATGTGGTGCTCGTTGCATATAGCTTGCAGATTTTTTGGGTGGGATTAGTCACCATCCCTGGTTGTAACCACAGGGGTGTAAATCGTTCAGACTTTTTGCTTTTTCCTCCAATGAACTGAATATGTAGTAATGGTTATCCATTTTATTTTGTACTACCACTACTACTTCTACTACTATTACTACCACCACTACTACTTCTACTACTACTACTACCACCACTACTACTACTACCACCATCACTACTTCTACTACTATCACCACTACTACTTCTACTACTACTACCACCACTACTACTTCTACTACTACTACTACCACCACTACTACTACCACCACTACTACTTCTACTACTACTACTACTACTACTACCACCACTGCTACTTCCACTACTACTACTACCACCACTGCTACTTCCACTACTACTATCACCACTGCTACTTCTACTACTACTACCACCACTACTACTTCTACTGCTACTACTACTACTTCTACTACTACTACTACTTCTACTACTATTACTTCTACTATTTACTACTACTTCTTCTACTACTACTACTACTACTATTTACTACTACTTCCACCACCACCACTAATGCTGTACTACTACTTATAATACTACTACTACTACTACTACTATTTACTACTACTTCCACCACCACCACTAATGCTGTACTACTACTTATAATACTACTACTACTACTATTTACTACTACTTATAATACTACTACTACTACTATTTACTACTACTTATAATACTACTGATGTTTTTCAGACTTTTCATTTGCCATTTACACCCCTGTAGTAACCAGAATCATTCTGTAGTAATGTGTCACAAACAAAACAAAAATAATGTAAACTCTTTATGATATTGTTTTTTGTTAAGTTGTTATTTTCTTTTGTTTGTTACACAGATGATTTAAACCTTGATTCTATTTCTTCATCATGCAGGCCTTTCACTCTTCCGCAAATTTGCGGAAAACCGCATTTTTGCCTACATCGTGATCGTCTTTGTCTTGAGTTTCAAGGCCCTT
>JARBEQ010261438.1:0-10446 GCA_030265355.1 Tritonia tetraquetra
TCCAGAGAAATCCAGCCTCATAGTGCTGGCCCTACACTGTAATGGTAAAAGGGAATTGGATAAGAAGGAAAGAAAGATATTGATTATTCATTGTTCCTGACACCGAAAGATTCATTTCAAGTATGTCATCACCCACCTGACATGCCAAGCTACGCTGGTGACGGCCGACACAGACCGAAATTGATGCACCACATTCCGAGGGATGAAATAGATGTCATTGTCACGAAGGGTGATGTGTGCATAGCGAATCCCTTCCCTCCGCAGCTGATTCAACTTGGCTTGCTCCACCCACGTCACACACTACAAAGTTAGACATAAAACAATCCGTTACCTTTATGCATTAAGAAGAAAGTGGATCAATGGTTTGGTTCTATAGAGGACTAAAACTTAATTTTGCACAGTCACGTGCAAGTATTGTTTACCCACTAACGTGCGCAGAGGCCAAATATAAAGAAATGTACGGTTTTCACCTCTTCTTATTCTTACATACTAGAATATCAGGAAAAATTACACCTTGAAATTGAAATAGCCTACCACAGGAACATTTAAAAAAGGGGGTCATATGGGACACAAACAACCGCAAGTGGCAAATAGGCAGAGCTGCCAATCAATGCCAGAATCGTAAGATTTCCCACTTTTGTGTGATATTTTATAAATAATGCATGAATCCCTCAAATTCATCAGTTGCTCATCAGTTTCCTCACCAAATTTTCAGTGAAAGCTTATCATTATTATACCTACTGCTTGAAAATTACTTTGAGAGAGAAATTGGTGTCCAGAGGAATTTTTACACAATTTTTACATATCAGCAATGGGAATCTCGACTAGAAATAGACATGATACACTTTAAATCATTGAAATATGGATTTACACATCTAGATTGGCTAGAAACGTGTCAAAAATTGATCACACTATGTATGTTAGACTAGCACATAAAATCAAGATTACTCAGCGATTAAAAGCGTTTTCAGAAAATCGAAATTGATGAAAAACCGGCACAAAAAATGAGGAAAAAAAATGCTTGAAAATCGCTCAAATCGATAAGAACCAAGAGATAAACAAGCAACCGAAGTAAGCATGTCCGGAATATTAGCATATCCCCTGTCTAAGGGATGGTGGCAGGATAATACAGTAAAGTGTTAAACAAAGGACAAGAACCAGATTTAAACATTATATTCGCAATTCCGTTCGCTTGCCCCGTCAAAGTTAAATTTTCGTGAGATTTATTCAATTAGTGAGATCGTGAGAAAGGTCAAATTTTCTTGGGTCTCAATGTCTCAAGCAATTTTCGTGAGAGTAGGCAGGTCTGACTAGGAGTATTTTGAGTGTCAAATACAGGTCATTCACTCAAAGTCAGTGGGTAAAAAACACCTGTGAGTGGTGAATATGAAACGTCGAACGCGAAGAAGAAGGTGAATATGAAATGTAACAAGCGTGTGTCGGTGAAGGTTAAACAAAAATTTGTTTTCCATATCATCTGAGTATCCATACAACTAACTACAGTACGCACGCATCAATAAACAATACAACGTTCCTTCCTCTACCGATGAAGAGTTGCAATACATCTGGTAAAATTGTGATTTCACAAAAAGATTTGTTCCAATAGCTCGAAACGTCTCCCCCTGATTGACCCGACACAAAAATTGTACTCCCAATGCACAAAGAAGAAAAATGAGTCAAAATCATATATCCGCATATTTTGCTTCAAAAACCGTACTAGGAATACGCCAACTCATACGGGTTAGCAGATCTGCATTATTAAGGATCTACGGAACAATAGATATTGTAGATTAGGCCACAAACCTTCCAATATTTGCTGTAAGGTGAGCTAGTGGCTTGCTACTTACAAAATCTAATGAAAATTCATATGTATGTGTTTATAATAAAAATGTTCTGTACGTACATAAGTACGAGTAGTATGATATTTGGTTATCTTAATTACCAAATATTTCAAAAACTTTTAACTTATTTCAGTTTCAAGTATTATTTTTACACATTAAATGTTTTCGTCATGTTCTTTGAGATTAATTTTTATGACATGGAAGGGGCAATATAATATAATATAAATTTCATTTCTTATCATCATTATCATTATTATGTAACAGAAAGTCTGGACCTACCTGAGACACTGGTGGTTCATGCAAGTCCAACTGTAACATGTTTGAGAGAGAAGCAAAATCCCCTGGGTGGAATGCTACCACGTCTTTCACAATGCGACCTTCTGGGGGGTTGTCCAATTCATCTCTAAAAATATTACAACAACCATTCTTCAAATTTCAAGGGTTTTCGAGGACAACAAAACGTCACTATCAAAACCATCTTTAGTATCTATATCATCAAGTTTCTCTTCCTTTTCACAGTACAAATGGTGTTTTTCTCTCATGACTTTGTCAATATATCCAATTCAAGATCTTTTTATAGCACCCTCAACATATTTTTACCAGTTTAAAGTTGTCAGTTGATTGCCCTTGGCAACACATTTATAGGTCATATCAAAGGCGGGAACTCTTGACCTATAGTCCATTTCCGATAGGAAATGAATCCATTAAGGAATCCACAGGGTTAGAGCCATAAAAACTGAGAAAATAGAAAGGAAAAATCCGTGTCTCCACTTGGATTCAAATCCAGTACCGTCTGCTCACGAAGTGAAAGCATTACCGATAAACTATGAAGCCCCCAATATATATTTTAATAAATTACATGCTGGAGATGTGCCAAACAGTTCCTTTTACAGAACATTCAAGTAAAAACATGCTATAGAATAATACTCACTTGTTACTGCCTTTAACGTGCACAGCTTTCAACATTCCTACAGCTGCTGTGGTCATTCGATCAGGGCCATGATCCACATGGTCGGCATGGCAACGAGTGCGGTCTTCAAACAGGAACTCTCTGGGCTCAGAGGATCGAGGCAAATACTGGAGGTTCTTCAATTCATTGGCACCCCTGAAACGAACATTTCTAATTAATGACATAATATGCCATGGTTGTTATTACACTCCATAATTGACAAAACGCCTGATTTGAAAAAAACATTACAATGCTGTCCTCTAATACCAAAAAAAGTAACTAGATAAACCTTTTGGGGTAAAATGGATCCAAATCAGACATCCTGATCAATACTTTTTTAAATACACAAAATGTTGGGTGTCATATATGATACAAAGCCTTTTTATAACAAGTTTGTGCTACATGTAATATATAATGTTAAATCCCAGGCTGCTTTTAATATCCTTCATGCTACACAAAACCTCCTCTCAGCACTATTCTACACGCTTCATTTTTCTAAATGAATAGAAGGGGAGCAGGCACTAGAAAAGCATCAAGCGAGGTTAGAAAAAATGTTAAAGTGCCAGAAAAACTTAGAGAAAAATAACCACAGAAGAGTGGAAAGTTGTCAGTGGGAATCAAACCCACACCGCGGCATACGACAACACCGCCTAGCCAGAGACATAGGCCACGCTCTGGGGTGGCTAATTAGCTCAGTTGGTTAGAGCATGGCCTCTACTAAAATTCTAACATTTTTCTAACTAACAGAGCATTTAAAAAGTTGTTGCAAATAAACCAACAAAATTTGTTGTTCACCTTTTACGTTTTGTGGGCGACTTGGGCATTTCACCTGGCGGTATCATCTGTTCCCCTGGCCTGGTCCACAAAATGGGTCCATCGTCGCTTTCTGTGCGAGATTTCATCTTTTCCTTGGATAAACGACCCCATGGTGTTACAGCATGAATAAATGGATCAGATTCTAGCATGTCAAGGAAATCAGGGAAGTAGTCACCCACTTCTTCATTGACAGTGCCTACGATGCTAATCTGATCTAAACCACCACCACGGAACACACCACCTTTGAACGTCTGATCAATCTTTAAAAAAGTACAAAAAAGCATTTATTTGAAAATAGTATGAACCATATACACATTCTTGGGGTCATTGTAAAATGCATTCTGTAAAATCTGCACCATAATCATTTCCTCTTCCATGTAAAATCTGCATTGATGAAGTTTGACACATGATAACATCCGACGCTCAGTAGGCTTTTTTAAACGGCAGAGGTCATGGAGTGGGCAAGTCTCAAGTCGTCAATGGCAGAGGTCATAGAGTGGGCAAGTCCCACCTAGGTGTATCATTGTTTTCTTGGCAAGAACAAGAAACTCAAATTGCCAGTATTTTCAACTTGAGGTAGAAAATGGGTACCCAGCTCTCAACTGAGAGACAGGAAAAAATCTGCTATTACTATTACACTGGACTGTCTTAAAAAGAGACAAAAATTGTCATTTCACGCTTTTTTGTAACACAAATGACACCACAATCAGTGTCAGTCAACTCGTGATACATTTTTTCATGAAGAAGATCATTCTAGTAATACCATTTACAATAAGACCTGACATTAAATTAAAAAGTTACCAAAAAAATTGAAAACTAAGAAAGAAAGAACCATAAAGTAAGTTAATATCAGCGTCATGAAAGTCCTGGCTGAGGGGTTTTCTTCTCTGCCATGGAGATTGATGTAGAATCTTCGAGTCCTGTTAGACCGCCTCTCAGGTATTCCTTTTAAAATTTGCGGAAAAGGACTGATGACTAACAACTTTCTCAGACTTCTGGAGGAATATCTGTCATCAGTTATTACGAAAAAATAATCCAAACTTAAGAAATATTATGATGTGTTGTAATGCACTTAAAAGGATGTGTGCTTTTGCTTTGAAAGCTCTAATTCAATCATTTAAGTATGCTGCTACTGTTACCTACACAATCCCACAATATCATGCATTCTGCATTACCGAGGACAATTTCATACTGTTACATGCCTGGGTGTGGCTGTCATCATGACTTTTTTTATAAAGTGTATTCCTGTCCAAGAGAAAGTAGAATCCAACATAAAACAAGAAAATCTTTACTCCTCAGTTGAAATGACACGAGTAATAAACGAACTAGATGGCTAAGGCTCAATTTACGTCAGTGCACTCCTTCATTTACAGCATCAAAAAGAGCTGCCCACCGCACGGGTCCTATCAAAAATTTTCCTTAGCAAAGGGGGGTAATTTAGATTGGCCAATAGAGGGATTAACCACCTCATGTATAGCTTTGATACCCCCGCTTCGAAATTTGCGTGAAACCTGTCCACCTTAGAATCCGAAAATGCTGTCTCCCGATGGGCAGGTTCTTAGGCAGAGATCACTGTAATAATTTCATTGTTTTAAGTAAAGTAATGACCATCTTTATCAATAATGACTACACACAAATCTAGACAGACAATTAGCAACTCACCTGCTCTCTGTATTTGTCGATGGTTGTGGCTTCAAAGTCAGACTTTCCTTTGTTTCCAATCTTGACGGGAAGATGTGGATAATTATCAACAAAGTAATCCAGGAAATTAGGCATGTGTTCCGCTGCTCTGTGAATAATACCCATACAACAACGACTCACGCCTTCCTCTGGTTCTCCAAACACCAGCTCAAAGAAATAGTCCACCAAATCTTTCATTGTCTCCTTGTCCAAGTCAGCAATTTCATTTTGGTATACATGAATCACCAGAGCACCTCCATTAGAATAACGCTCAACATGAATATATTTACAGAGCTTGTTATCTGCAGCTTCACCCAATAAAACAGCATTTACCTTCAAACGCCTGAGAGATTCAATATATGAGAAAAAATTATTGGCTTTGCTGTCTTTCATAGCTTCAGATATGTCTTTAGGATTTAGATCAATAGGAAGTGGAGCTTTGAATCCCTCCGTCATATTCACCTGCACTCCACGATTTTCTTTCGGTCTCGACCGAGATGAACTTGACGAATGTCTCTGCTCTTTGTGCGAATTGGTAGATGAATGACTTGAAGGCTTTGACGATGATGATGTTGATGAAGATTTAGATGATCCATGGCTTTGTGATGATGAATGAGAACTGTGATGATTTTTGTGATGATTAGAGGAAGAGGAATGGTGGCCGGATTTAGAATGAGATGATGATCTTGATGACGATGATGAAGAAGAGGATTTAGGCTTGACAGAACTGCTAGGGTGATGGGATGAACTTTTACTGTGAGAAGACTTCTCTTTGCTAGAGGATGATGACGATGAATGCTCTGTTGCTGATGTCAATGAGGTTGAATTATCTTTTTCCAATAAGGGACATGGCTTCAGAGTTTGAAGTTCGCTGTTAGTCTTCAATGGATCAACACTTGGAACACGATCTTTGCATATTGTATTATTGCTTGCATCTGTCTGTTTCATGGTATGCCTTTGCTGCACAATAGTTTTATCACAAAGAGTTTTGTCCACCTTTTGGTCTGAGTTTTGAGTTGCCTTCGACGTTGAAACAATGTTAATGAACGATGTGCCAGCTGCATGAGATTCAGATCTGGAAGGAATGCTAGTATCAGGAATATCTTTATCTACCAATTCATTTCTATCAATGAGTCCCTTTGCACCTGTTTTCACACCACTACAATCATTATTGGTTGCATTTTCCACTGATTTAGTCTGTGTTTTTGGTTGACATGCCGGGTGCATTGGTGACTGAATATCATCATTATCTCCGTCCTTTTCAACATTAGAACCATTTACAGAGGGAGGATCTTTCACCTCTTTCAAATTTGCTTCCTCTTTGGGTTCTATCATACTGTTATCGTTACTACTTGTATCATGTTTAGAGACAGCTGCCATTTTGAGTGGATCACGAATAACGATTTTCAATGGAGAAATATTCAACAATTCTTTTTCACCAGCGTTAGAATCCTCGAATGAATTAATCTTTTTGTCTGGTTTGCTGTGGTGCTTCTTCTCATGGTGGTGGTGGTGGGAGTGGTGGTGATGATGTTGTTTGCTGCCGACACCTTTTTCTCTCACACCAGTTTGGGAGCTTTCTTTTGGACTGTGATGATGTCGATGATGATGGTGATGACTTCGCTCTTTCACGACTTTGGAACTATCACCATGAGGTGAAGGAAGTTTGAGCGCTGAAAAACGAAGAGTCAATATTTAGCACACAAAATCGTATGAGAATGTTACAATAAATAGCCCTCCAAATTCACCGCCAATCAAAACAAGGAGACAAACACCTGGGTAACAAGCCATATATAATAATTTTTCATCTAATAGTACTATCGCTGCAAGTCACAAGTTACTATCTGTGTGACCAGCCAGAGTTTTTTTAAGAAGGTTGTGTCACTGTCACAATAAAAATTCTAATTAATATCCCTACAAAAGGGAGTTGAGCATTCAAACTTTCAGGGTAGGTCATAAATGGAAAAGGTCTGCGTGCATAATTCTAAGAAAAAAATGTAATAGATGACAGAATGAGTGAAGAACAGTTTGATGCATGATAACAACTTCAGAGAGTATATTTTGTATTCATTTCACAGTGACTGATCCACAAACCGATTAAATTCATTTCTGTAGAAAAAAGGAGTTTAAAATAAAATGAATGGGCTGGAAACCAGCAGTGATAACCTTTCTTAAGCCTCCGCTTTCATCCTTGCAACTTTCCAACCCACAGGATGAGAGGTTCCCTCCTCAATTCCCAGCAAGGAAATTTTAGTGTCAGGTGCCAGAAATGTGCCACGCCCACTTCTATCACCACCAAAATCACCAAAAAGTGATGTAAAGAGATGAGGACACTCCTTTTCTCAGCTAGCCATGTTTCTTCCCAACGGAGCCAAGAAATATTCACTGCCTTAGTCATAGACTATCATCATAGTAACGAATGTAAACAACACAGAGAAAAAATGTGTTAAAATCTAAAGAATAAAATTGTGTCACTCAAGACTCAAAAAAAAAACCCACAGGAAGCAAAACCAAAGGAAGCAACAAAATAAATTGAATTGTCGTTGCACTTCAGTGGTATCACATTTCTTATAATAATCTTTCTATGAGAATGTCGCAATTAAAGGCTACACATACATGATCCGAAATGTGACTTGAGCAATTCAGCAACTAAAGTGTTGAAGATTGTCCAGTTACTTTCCCTGCACCCCTCCCTTAATAATCATTTACTAGTACACGTAAATACCACTAATTCTTATCCCTCCTAACTCCTATGATCCCGACTGTTGACATGACCACTTTTCTTCTTCCATGGCTATTTTTCTGTCACTCTCTTCACATTTCATTTTCCATCCTTTCTTCAGTCTTTCATTAACAGTAACAACGATTGAAAGGGAGCACTGCTAAAAAATATGATAAATTGACTTTATCAGAACAAAAGTGAAATATAGATGAGAAAATAACAAAAGAAATGTTGCAAAATAATGAATTAAATGATAAATATTCACAAAGTAATCTCAGTAATAGCAGCCATTATAATGAATAAAACTGGATAACTTCTGATTTTCTACAACTTACAAATTTTTGTTTTAGTCTCCACTGCAGACTCATCTGTATTACATGAATTTGAGACCCCATTTGGTGAAAGTTTAAACCCAACAGGTGATCTTGCACTCGGCGAAGAAGTGCTCGATTTACTTTTGCCTGGAGATATGGGCAACGATTCTGCATCTGTAGGAGATGTAAATCTGTTATCTTTTCCCTTCTCATAGTCATCAACATAGCCTGAACTTGATAAACGCCTGTAGTCATGCTGCACCCTTCTTCTTTTGCCACTGTCAGGACTGATATTGTCAGTGAAGCTTTCCTGTTGTACTAAAATGTCCCCATTCCATTCCTGGTTATTATTAGCTGGAATTTGAAGCTTTAACTTTAATGACTTATCTGTCCAATCATCTTTAGTATCATTATGATGCTGCTTTAAACGATGTTCACATTGAACATACTTATTATCGTCACACGTTGTGAAATCATTGACAGTAGAATTGTTTGCAAGTGCCACCTCTGCCTCTACTATTTGTTGTTGCACTTTTGGTTCTGTTTCTTTACACTCATCTATAGCCTTGTTTACAGTTAGATCGTTAGCACCATCACTAGACATATTGCAGTCACTTGTGTTATATCTTACTGTTTCATCCTCTATAGTTTTGGAACATGTAACTCCGTCAGTGGTTAAAGTGGTATCCATTTCATCATCGTTTCGTACCGATGTCTGCAGATCATCGTCCATTTTGGTTGCCTGAACATGATCGAAATACATTGCCAGGAGATTTGCTAGTGAGGAATCAAATCATATTTCTAAAGAGCCAAATATGTCCAATTACCTATCCTTGACGTATCGTTGTGAGAAGTGTGAAATATAAAATCTAATATTTTTGTTTAAATCGCTAAAATTTCTGTTAAGCCTCACGACTTTATTATGTGACGCAAGTCTATGAAATTGTACATGAAGGTAGAGCATATTATATATCATTTTTCTTGATTGCCGTTTTGGATGATTCGGTAGTTTCAGAATAATCGACATAAACCTACGTGTGTAGTGTCACGTAGACATTAACGAAATGTAATTATTCCATTTCCACCATTCAATGAAGCTGAATGTATACCATTTTAAAATTCACCTTTGTTTTTGTTTTATGTGTAGCCAGAACACGGACCCTGCCATCATTTCACGAGTTGTTCGTATTATCATCATTTGCGTCACCAATTTTAGCCACAATTTACCCCCATTGTCATTTCGGGTTATTTCAGCAATCTTTTTAGGGTTCTTTTATTTTCGATCCCGCAAAATTGAGGTGAAAATGTATTTTAAAAGATCACAGATAAAAAATATGTTTTAAAAACGTTTTCCCTCCAAGTCTAATGGTCGATATTTCAGTTCCTGCACCCGGCGTTGTTTGGAGTATTAGGGTCATGGTGTACCCGTAGTCAACGTTAATCACTTATAGCCAACCTTTATTGAAAAACTTAATATAAAAATATAAGACAGAGAAACAACACATAGATACACTTAGCATGTTTTACACTGACTGGTTGGTTTCTTTTTACTTTTGGACTTCTAACAGAACACGCTCCTGTGTTATTGCATACCACTACCACGGTGTGTGTAGTATTCACAGATGACATGGATATTTTCCCAATTTCGTATCTTTACTCCAACAAAAATAGGGGAGTAAAAGGACGCGTGACTATTCACACCAGTGAACAAAAACAACGGTAAATTAAAAATGTCCTTCAATGGGAAATTCTGAGACTACTTAATTTTACCAAATAATATGAAAAAAAGGCACTGAATGTAGGCAGTGTGACAGGAAGTCTGAATGTAGGCAGTGTGACAATTCCTGAATGTAGGCAGTATGACAGGAAGATCGAGGGAGGTGGTTGATCGGATGGAGAGAAGTATACAGTGGACCTTGGATATAACGAAGTTGTTGGGTCTGAGTTCAAATGTTGTTATAACCAAGGTTTTGTTATAACCAAGGTTTTGTTATGTGATGATTGACCTGAAGATTAGGAATTAATAAAGTACTCCATATGGCGATTACAAGTTCTTTTTTCTTCTAGACGTAACCCTTTCTTTTTCTCATCCCTTCTTTTGCTTTTAAGATTTCTTTCTCTTTC
>JARBEQ010261460.1:0-10445 GCA_030265355.1 Tritonia tetraquetra
CCCCCCCCCCCCCCCCACACACACATCCGAACACCAGTAGCACTTTATCCATACCTGATGAGTGTTATAGTAGACTGTCTGTCCAGCAAAATCCCACACACTATATGTGATGTTACCTTCAGGGGTGGACACTGTCCAGGGACAGATATCAATGCCTAGTGGAAGGTGAAGAAGAATGAACAATCATATTATACATATTGATTTTAAAAAAGAACAAAAACTCAAACAGAATTAAGCTTCTTCTTCTTTTTCTCCTCCTCCTCCTCCTCCTCCTCCTCCTCCTCCTCCTCCTCCTCCTCCTCCTCCTCCTACAGGTCTACCCATACAGTTGTGTGAGGTCGCCGGTACATATTCCTGCTCTCTATTCCCTTCTATTCTCAGCCAGTCTCTTCTAAACTAAATGTTTTCATGTCTTCATTAATCCACTAACACAAACAAATAAAGTGTAAATTAATCATGTATTTACAGATATAGCGGGGACTTTATACTCCACAATTTCTTCCTCAGTGCAGTGTGATATCATTTCTTCCTACTTGAGTGAAAAGAATTAACATGAAAATTAGTTTTTAGTCATAATGGTTTCCCCCTTCACTGCACAAGGGTTTATGTCATCATTAAGAATGGGTGACGTAGATTTTCTTTGTTGTGATCAAATTTGACATTTCTAGGAGGTCCCATGTGCAGCTTGTGCAGGTAAAAGAATCAAGAAGAGTAGGCTGGTCCAGGCAAAATTAATTCCTACCATTAAAAAGTCACAGTGGACTGATCACCTGCTTGGCCTAATATCTTGATCCAGAGTAAATCCGTCTCATAGAGAGGACCCTATACTGTAATGGTACCAGGGAACTAGATAAGAAAGAAAGAATGATTCATGGTGTACTTCCCTTTTTTAGAGATCCCATCTATTATCTTATCTTTCAACGTACGTAACCTGCGGGCGCTGACATGACCTATCTGTGTCGATAGAGCCCTAAAACAGCAATAAACAAGTAACCCGCAGAGAAATTATTTTCTTGATTCAAATTAAAAAAGCTGTGGAGAAACGTTACTCATTATAAACAAACCAAACACCAAAATTTATAACACATTATTTTTTATCGTTTTTTTCGTTTTCTGTTTTCTCACATAAACTCACCATCAGTGATTTCCTCATCAATGGTCAATTGAGTACGAGACTCTCCACTCAGCAATGATTTAACAAGGCTGAAATTAAAAGATTTTCAAACAAGATGGAAGATTCAGTACACTACACAAGAGCAATTAATAATAAAGAATGAGTTGGAACAAACTCTTTGTATATGCTATGTCTTCAATATCTCAAACAACTCAGCAAAAAACATTTCAACAATAACTGTGAGATTATCAAAATAAACTTACAATTATCGCCCAAAGTGGCAAATTCTCCCATTTTTCACTAAGACTGAGGAGGTGACCACAGTAATGTGTTTCTAGGCCTTATTTTACAGTGCCAGTCAAGGATGACAGTCACAGTGGGCTGATCACCTGCTTGTCTGAAATCCATGGATCCATGAGATTAATTATTGTAGCGAGTCTATAATATTGGGAAACCAGGCTTGTAGGTCTAAAGCAGAGACAGTGACGTCATGTTTAAAAAATAAATCAAATCATCGCTGTCAGATTATAAACATACAATGGCCAATTTTCCCACTTTTTTATTTGAAAAACATCCTCTATCCAATGGAAAATGTGACAGCCAATCAAATTGGAAAAATCTTCTTTCGTATCCAGTTCCCCTTTACCATTACAGTGTAGGGCCAGCAGGGCTGGATTTCTGTGGATCAAGATATTAAGCCAAGCAGTTGATCAACCCACTGTGACCTTTGTGGTAGGAATTAATTTTGCCCAGGACAGTGGCCTTGCGGCCTACTTTTATCTATTTTCAAATGCCAAGGGTTCTTTAACATACCGAGTTTTATGAAGAAAAACAACAGCTGTCACTGTCAAGGATCAGGGAAGGGGCATATAGGTTTTCACCGAGTGTCATGGAGAAAAACACCTGACAGTGTCACTGCCAGGAAACAAACCTGGTACCTTTTGCTTCAGATGCAAGAACCATACCTCTGTGCCACTGGGACCCACTTATTCAAATTTTAACACTTTAAACATACAGTGTTATCACAATAATAATAATAATAATAATAATCATAATAATAATAATAATAATAATAATAATAAACTTTATTCATCCTTTCGGAAATTTGTTTTACAAAGGGAAAGTCCATAAAAAATATTACTTGTACATTTAGAATCATGCAGCGAGGAAATGCAATACAAACAAACAAATGAAATAGTTGCACAAACCTTGTTTTACCAGCTCCTCCCAATCCAACCAACATAAGTTTGGTTCGTTGACACGACACAGAACCACTGAGAAGTCGTTTGAGGTAGGCATGGGTGGTGACGAATCCTTTGGCGCGGATTTCTTTGGGGGGTGTCTTTAACAATGGGCAAGCTTCCAACTCAAGACCTGGACAATAAATAGGTATGAGTATAAATGAGTATCCAGCCAAGGTAGGAAATGATTGTGTAAGAATGTTGATGCTGAAAAGCCTAACAGGCAGCTCACATTACACACTCCCCATGGAGTTGACAAGGATACAGGAGTGTTACAGCCTGCTGAGGGTAAATGATATATTGTAACTCCTGTGGAATGAAAATAGATATGCATTTAATATATCTTTCTTTCTTTCTTATCCAGTTCCCTTTTAACATTACAGTGTAGGGCCAGCACAACGAGGCTGGTTTTCTGTGGATCAATATAGTCAGCCAAGCAGGTGATCAACCCACTGTGACAACATTGAATATATGCTATATTTTATTTTGATGCTCACGTTTCAATTTGAGGCCACCCAGTTGAGCAGGAAGGGTCAATAGATTAGGATTGTTGCCAAGGTGAAGTGTTTCCAGTGCTGTGAGTCTAGATATGTCTTCAGGAATCGACACCAGGCCTTGGTATTGCAGAGACAGATATTTCAAGGATTTGAGTTCCAGCAACACTGTCGGAAATCCGCTTGGGGTGTCTTCATCTAAAAGGATTAAAAACATAAAGAGCATACTTCAAACACCAATACAAAGGTTGTCTAAACAACCCCATTTTGCTTTCCTGTCTCCGCAAAACACAAGTGTCTTATCCCGAAATCATCACGCTACTGAATCTGGGTAAAGCAGCGAGACCATGAGTCCAAAAAGGCTAAAACAGATGTTATTTTCTTGATCAAAATGCACCTTCATTCGATAAAGTAAAAAAAAAAGTTTGGCAACACATTATAGGTCATATCAAAGGCAGGACCTCGAATTATAGTCCATCTCCAGCCACAGGGTCAGAGCCATGAAACGAGAAAGTTCAAAGGAAAAAATCCCAACATCTCAGTCGGGAATCAAACCCAGTACCTTCTGCTCATGAGACAAAACTGTCACTGCTAAGCCACGAGGCCCCTACATAAAGTAAAACAGTGCAACTAGCATTGCCAGATACCACTTCTCTTACTATAAATACAACCAACACACAATATTTATTTTTTTCATATTGAAATGATTGATATTAGCAAGAGAAATAGTAGTAGTATCTGGCTTCACAGTCACAAAGACGCTTGCCCTAAACTGTGGAGGTGCTGAAGAGGCAGTTAGTCATCTGTACTGAGGTGAAAAATCTGTTTAGTCAGCTGTCTCCACCCATGTCTATCCTAGGCAAGATGTTTTAATGGTTGTAGATCTTGTTTTATTTCAAGTTTTTTAGATAGAGTCTTTGATTCAGTTTTCCTTCTTGTTTCTTATTTTTTGTAAACTAATCATAATTAAATTTTAAAGTATAAAGTTGTTAGTTATACGCCCTTGGCAATACATTTTAGATCATATCAAAGGCAGGACCCCCGAATTATAGTTCGTCTCAAATAGGACTTGATTCCATAAAACTCGATAAAGTTCAAAGGAAGAAATCCCAACATTGCCGCCGGGAATCGAGCCCAGCAATTCAACTTTATAGAAATGGTTAACCTCTTGACCTACCTGGAGCCTTGCGCCCCTTGTACCCAAATCTTGAAAAGACCCGAAACATGGAGGCATTCAACTTTCCCATCTCCATAGGATCAAGAGTTCCATTTACGTCCTCATCAAAAAGGCTAAAAATAGATTGCTTGTCCTGGAAAGATCACAAATTATTGAACAGTAAAATATATATTTAATCAAACAAAAATTGTAGATTCTAATAAGTTGATGAAATTATATCATCACTGTTTGGTTTGAAGTTAACTCTTTCCAGACATATGGTTTCCGCTTGAAGTGGGAATACTAAAAGTGTTATAACAAGAAAAATAGTAACGCTGGATACATTGTACATTCTTTCTTTCTTATCCAGTTCCATTTTACCATTACAGTGTAGGGCATATTGTACATCACATTGTTCAATATCCAATGGAGAACACCAGGAAAGTAATTTGAATAGAAAAGAGGAAGAGGAAATTGAGAAAATGAAGATAAAAGTTGTGAGATGAGACGTGCCCACATCGCCCATATAGTGGTGATACATCCGAAAGAGTTAAAAAGAAAAATATATATGAGCGAATATGCTACCACAATGCCATCATCTATTCAATGTGTCATTCATTTATTTAATTGATCAACAAATGTTTATTGAAATTTTTCCCCCTGGCCATTCTAGAAATAAATATTACTAATAGAAAAAAATGACTTTCAATAGCTACTATCCAACCTGATTATTTTTGTCCAACCAATGCATCAAGTTATTCGAGGTCAAGAAGTCCTCAAAGTGTTCTCGGGAGAGAAGGACATTCTGCCTCACTTTAAGCCAACAAACACCGTTCATTGTTAACGTGGTGAGCTTCTCGAGTTTTCTCATGCTATCGGGCAGAGAGGTTAGGCAGTTTCCACTGAGAGAGAGGATCCTGATGTTGTTGAGATCTCCAATGTTTTCCGGCAATTCCGTCAAAAGAAGATATTGTACGTAAAGACGTTCCAGATTCTTGAGTTTGAGTACTGGATCTGGGATTTCTGTGAGGTATAGAGATTAGTCGTGTTAGGGTTTAATATAATTTTTAGGCACTTCATTTTTTCCTTGGGGAAGAAAATTTACTCTGTTTGCCTCACTCGACCCAGGTGTAGAAATGTGTACCAATTCTCAAACAAGTCTTGGGAAATGATTCTGCGACAGACCAGCATCCTACCCAGAAGGTGACAAATTGTCACTTATCTGCTTCACGCTATGAAAACCGGGTTAAGCTCCAGCCCTATGAGCCTTAAAGCTTTTAAGGACATATGTAATTTTTAAAAACATGATAAAACCAGCAAAGTTGGACGGAATGGAAACAGTAGCAGTCACCAAAGAAGATGTTAACGTTCTCTATGGATCTCACAAAACTAGACAAGGTGCTGATTAATGACATAAGGAGACAAATGAAAGTTGGACCCATTATAAATAGACTAAGAGAGGCACGTCTGAGATGGCTTAGGCAGATATTGAGGAGAGAAAAAAAAAGTTATCTCACAGAACCCTGACCATTTTTTGCCTCTCGGCCAACTGAGTGTGAACATTTTTGGTGACTTTCAAAACAAACAAAAATCCCATACTTAGAATTAAGATACAGCTCTCAAACTTCACTCACATACAGAGTAAAAAAGCTCTTTTGATTGGCAAAAGATTTTATTGATTTTAAACAAATCCAACAGACCCATAAAACTGCTATCCCCACTTATGACTATTTATCAACATTTTATTAATTTATCAAACAATTGAAGAACTAAATATATTCACATAAGAGAATCATTAAGATATGGCTGCATTTTTTAAAATTAGAAAATTTCCCCAATAGTTCTTCATAAATTCTAATGCACTTAGATGTGGTCTTCTGCAAGCAGCCATTGTTGTTGTTTTGGAAGAAGTGTATTGTCTGTTGACAGATGGCATTAAAAGACCCCAAAAAATTATCCTTTCTTTCTTTCTTCATCAATAACCTTTTAGTACCATTCGGTGTAAGGTTTATGTATGATATACAAACTTTCGCCATTGATCCCTATTCAGTGACATCCTCTTTGCCTCTACAAACCTAGATCCTCTCTTTTTCATTATTTCTGAAACTGCATCCTGCCACATTTTCTTTGGTCTACCTCTAGGTAGTTTTTCCTGCTGTTTACATTCTAGTATTTGTTTAGGGATTCTGCTATCTTTCATTCGGTGTATGTGTCTAAACCATCTTAATTGATTTTTATCAATTTTTATTTCAGTTTTTCAGTTTTTACTTCTTCCCTAATCCTAGTATTTCTAATTTTATCTCTCTTTGTTATTGAGTATATTTAGGTTGTGCTGTAGATCTTGCTGAGCTTGTCCAAATATCACTAAGTCATCTAAAAACATTTCCTGGATGAAGAAAGCAATTGTGTATAATAACAAGATCAGACAGGGTAGTTTTTGTTGGCTATGGAAGCAGTAGGAATGAAAGGATGAGAATAGACATCCTCAGGGCACAGCACTTGTAAGTAGCAGAATGAGGATAGATGTCCTTAGGGTTTCAATGAGTTAACTCTTTCAGCCCGGAGCCTAAATCCACGTTTGGACGCAAGGTTCTAAAATGTGCCTCCTGAGAAACGGGGGGTACCCTTTTCTTTTGCTTATACTCCCTCTCCTAATGCTCCAAGCTATAGAGTGTTATAGATCAAAATAATCAGAAATAGATGAACTAATTGTTCAACAAAGTTTGAAGGATGCATGATTGAGTTAGAATTATTTTGTGATATTTCATATGTGATGTGACAATAAATTTTTGAGACACAAAAATGATGTGATTTCACTTACTTGAGACTAAAAAATAGTAAAAAGACATCTGTAAGCTTGAAACTGGCATTTTTCAGTTGGCAATATGTTTTGCTCTTGTCAGGTAAGTTTTTATATCCATGAGAAATTTTGTTTTTGAATAACAGCTAGCTAATTTTCACTAAGAAGCCACGTAAAAATCATTAAAAAATATAATCAACGACATACAGAAAAAGTTTGCCGCTTTCTATAATTCCCCAAGAATCTGTTGGCACCGGTCAACTGACAGGTCTAGTTGTGGTTCTTCCCCTACCCCTAGGCCTTACTCTTATATTTCCTCTGTTCCTTACAGCTGATGTTGAGGGCTCATTTAGAGGAGACCGAGATCTACTTCTATCCCTACCTTGTTGACATTTTCACCATCACTAGACTCCACTCTATCACAATCTCTATTTCTACTTCTAATGCACTTTCTCTAACAGAACTATCAGAATCAGATCCATCAGAATACGTGGCTTCTTCTTCACTATCTAAATCACTTTGAGAGAGGTTATATAATCTCTTTACGTGTGTACAGTCTAGACCGTGAGTCAGCCATGGCTTCTCAAACTGATCAAGAAACTTGAAATTAGCCTTCGGTTTAGTTTTGCTTTCGTTTTTCTATTATTGCGAGACCCCTCTAGGACACAATTGGTATCGATTGAGAGGTATTCATCGTAGAGTATCGTGGTTGGCTCGTTTTCGCATTTTCTTCGGTATTTTTTTTTCATTCACTCTATGACGGACTAGATAGTGCGGCCGCTCGTCAACGTATCAAGTTTTTCCGGCCGTGGTCTACAGCCGCTCGGGCTCAAAGAGTTAAGAGATATCACATTACTTACCAGTAGAAATAAGGGTGTGACTCCTCCCACAGGCCACTAGTCGAGACTTGTCATGCTTCAAAGCTGATAGGAAAAGAATATAATTTTACCTTAAACATAGCAGTCACATTGGTTTGTTGCAGTCTCAAACTGTAAATATGTCAATTAAATGATTTCATCTTTAGACTCTATCCGATTCCTTCATAACATTGTAAACTACCTTTGTCATCTTTTAAAAAAATAGTCACACTCACAAAATATGTGATTGAACACACCAATTGAGGGGAAAAAGTAAAAAAGAAAATAATTGAAGAAACGCATGTACAACGAGAAAACAAAAAAGTCATTTAACCCTAAAAAAGCTAGTTTACTTTTGCAGACTTGATGCAAGCAAACAGCCTCAGATGTTATTTTACTTCCAGATAACTAGGCTTGTATAGTAAATTTACCTTTCAAGGCTATCCTTTTTATCTATGTCAAATTTCTTTTATGCATGTTTTTATTGTCCAAAGTCTCAAGTTGAGAACTGGTACCCTTTTTCTACGACTGAGTCAAGTGAAGCAAATTTCTTGCCCAAGGAAATGACAAAGCAACTGAAGTGGAACTGAAACTCACAAACTTATCAATGGAAGTTTGTTATCTTAACCACTCTACCACCTGTCCTCACACTTTGAGTGCATCATGATTGAGAAAGTAGAAAGCAATGGTTTGACCCGCAATCTACTTGAGTACATTAAGAAGAGTGGTGATTAGCCCCAAGCCTATGAAATGCACAGGGAGGTAAAATCATGACCCCTGTGGGTCCCATATTCATGTTCCCTGATAACGCCTTTCCACTCACTACATTTTCAGGTAAAAACAACCAAAACTCACATTTAATGCAGCTGGGTTTGTTGGCCACTTTATTTTCATTTCCCAGTCCTAACTGACCCCAGTCATTGGGGCCAAACATAAATACACGGCCACTTTCTGAGGATTAGAGAAAAAGATCAAATAAATAAAATGAAACATTTCACCCGTTAAATTATCAATGTAAAAAAAAGCACCATGACATGACAATAAAGATTGTACTTCACACGATGACTTTCTTTCAAAGAAAACAAAATAATCTTACAAATGGAAAACCTTAGTCACTCCCAACAAGAAGTTCATGTAGTGCCAGTATTGGGACCCTTTGCAATACCATTTAATCATATAAATTCATGAATTAAAAAGTAGTATCCTTCAATTAATCAAATCAAACATAATTAGGAGAGATAAATGTTTAAAAAACAGCATTCTACAGGTAATATCATATTTTTCTGTACCTGTAATAAGAGCTGTATGTTCATCTCCACATGCCACTTGCAAAACTTTGTCATTTTTCACCCAGAATTTGTTGGGGGCGTTGTCTGCAAATTTGCTCTTGCCAAATGTAAACACTGCACCTGACTCTGAAAAATCATGAAAGTAAATGATAATAAAGTTAAATGAGATGAGTTTACCATTAGTTAGGTACTTTCACCCTTTTTGTATGTCATATCAGACAGTTGGGTTGCCAGAATTAACAGTACAGGCCTATACTTTGACTTTATTTCCGATTTTTCCTCAGTTTCTTAAATTTAAAATAAAAATAAAAATGTTTATGAAACCAATAAACTCTCCATCCCTTTGTGTTTTTTAGTATGGGTTAGGGGATACAATTATGGACTATCTTAATCAAATTCCAAACCTTGAATTTCAAACAGATGTTCTAGATAGAGGTCCAGACCTCACTCCTAACAACTCAGAAGACTTTAGTACTTAGTACAGTCAATAGACTGCATGGGGAAGTCGTCTGTCTCAGATTAAGTATAGACTAATAAATATAAAAGCATGACAACAAAATGTTTAAAAACTCAATGTGAAGTAGAAAACATTTAAGACACCTCACCCATATAGAAAGTAGGTTAATAATACCCTTTGATTCTCAATGTAAACAACTTGTTTTTGCAGAAATGATGTAAACGCGGGAGTTCGAATGTTACACGAATGATTTATTAGATCATTAAAAATAACAAAATTCGATGTGATGAAGAGTATTTATGTCCTATGATTCTTACAGCAATCCATTATTCACAATATAAAATGCATGTAAAGAAAAACAAAAGGAAAATACTCAACCAGGTATTTCTGAGTCGTCTTTGGTCGCCATGTTGGTGCGTATCCTAAACAACTTTCCTGAATTTGTTGTATTCGTCGAAAACCGAAAGGAGCCGAAAATTCACGGAGATTGTCGTGTTGCTTGTTCGAAGGAAAATATGATCAATGATATTGATTAAATGGTTGGATGATAACATAACCTTGGTCAGATTTTGTTTTGTCGTGCGGTTGCTTCCCTTGTACGGGCGCTTCCCCTTGTGTGAAATCGACCATTGTACGTAAGGTGTGACTGTTATTCATCTGTGATGTCCATGTACGTATGTCTATGTCCTTAGAAATGTCTAATGTATACATGGGAATGTATGAATGTCATCCAGTACATGTTATGTGCGAATGTTTTACTATATTCAAAAGCATATGTAAATATCTGTACATAAACATTTTGTATGATGTAACCAGAAAGACGTGTTTATTATAGACTTAAATCATTGGAATTTATTCCCATCCAAGCCGTCAGTGTTTGTCTCTCTTTCATGAAATCAATGGGCCGGGGCCGGAAATAAAACAGTTTTCATTTGAACAATAACATAAAATTCCACTCAGTGGTCTATTTTGCAATAACCTATATCGACCTCTCTCTCTCTCTCTCTCTCTCTCTCTCTCTCTCTCTCTCTCTCTCT
>JARBEQ010261482.1:0-10444 GCA_030265355.1 Tritonia tetraquetra
ATATATATATATATATATATAATATCATAACGTATACAATAATAATCAAATAATAATCAAGGAGTATAAATGGATATCAAGTTATTTCGCATAAATGACTGTAGAAATAGCTGATTATCTGCTGTGTCTTCAACCCCACTCGTCATTGCTGGGGTTTTTATGTTCCCCTGGTTTGTTTGTTTGTTTTTGTTGTGTAGCCTACATATGTTTGGGTTGGGGGTGTGCTTTTTGGTATTTGGATTTTGTTTTGTTATTGTGTGGTAGTGTGTGTGTTTAGGCGTGTGTGTGTGTGTGTGTTTGTTTGATTATTTAAGGGAGGTGCCGGGTTTTTTGGTTTTCTGTTTTTGTTTTTGTTTTATGGAGGTTTTGGTAGTTGGTTTCTTTGTTTTGGCTCCTTTGTGGTCTATTTTTACTTCTCAATCGTGTTGAGTCGTGTCCGATTCCTAATTAAAGAGTATCTATCAATGTAGAAATTACATTCTTTATTGTTGTCATGGTATTGCATTCATTTAAATTGCGAGTCAAATACGAAAACGAAGAAGTCATCGTGGGTCACGTGATATATACATAGAAACAGTAAACAAGATGGCGACGGCCCAAGCTACGATTGTTGAAGATTTGAAAGATAACAGAGTACCATCAGCTTTGTACTGGACAATTGAGCATGTAGCAGATTGGATAGAAGAATTGGGCTTTCCCCAATATAGGGTATAGTTTGTTGCCTTAAACAGCGAAAATAATATTTATCTATTGTTTTGACTTGGATGCAAATAATTCAGTTCGGGGTGTGGTGTCAGTCAGTTCACTTTACTACTGTTAAGCAAGTCGACTGTACTATCAATAAACATGGCAAATCCTTTACAGTAGAGACCTCAGATTTCTCTACAAGAGAGATTTTTTATTGCTCAATATCTTACCCAGCTTTTTAAAATTTCGTTTTGACAACAATTTCTTTAAAATACCTGAAAGAAAGTAATCAGCAACCAGATGTTGTGCTGACCATTTAATGTTTTGGCATGTTTAAAAAATGGCCAATATAACCTCTTCCTCCACACACAAAATAACTTGAATAAGATATGTGTCTGACCAAATGCAATGGAATTACTATTAACTTGCCAATACTTTTAGTACTGCCTTTTTAGATTCAGACCAACTTTGTGCGTAATGTGTGATTGTGATACTAATATTTCTTATCATAATTTACATAATTTTTTCAAGACTTTTGACGTTGTTTTATATTTTCTCCTAAACAAAGGCATGTTTCCTCACAAACTTAATCAATGGAAGAAAGTTATGTTGCATCCATGCCTCTGCCTTTCCAAGAATAGGAGTAACAGATTTTGAACATATCAAGGTAAGAGGATTCAAATTGAATACCCGACTAATGGCACCCCACATTTTTTAGAGGTTTCTTTTAGCTTTAAATCTATTTTTTTTAAGGTGGAAGATGTTGCAAAGAAATTGAGTCCTTTCTTATCCAGTTCCCTTTTACCATTACAGCGTAGGACAGAACTATGAGGCTTGATTTCTCTGGATCGAGATATTAAAGCAAGCAAGTGATAAACCCGCTGTGACCTCTGTGGAAGGAATTAATTTTGCCCGGACAACGGCCTTGCGGCCTACTCGATTTTAAAATGCCAAGGGTTCTTTAACAAGCACAACCTGCACACGGGACCTCCGAGTTTATCGTCCGTCTCCGATAGGACTAGGTTCTTTGATGCCACCTACCTAGATAGAGTCAGGGGAGTGGCATATAGGTTTCCACTGAGTTTCAAGGAGAAAAATACCTGACAGTGTCGCTGCCGGTAATTGAACCCTGTACCTTTCGCTGGGACCCCTGTCGTACAAATGCAGTGAATGAACCTGACACGGAAAGGTATAACAGGGATTGATAAAGAAAGAAAGAACAAATGCAGTGAACCACTGAACTTAATAAAGCACACTACACCAGTCTTACGTAGTCAAGTGCTGATTAACTGCATGCCGCACCACCTTATATGGCAGACAGTCATCTGTGCGACAGTAGCCACTGGCATTAGTATGTCTTGACACCTAGAAGAACTCAATTCATATAAATGGAAAGACCTAACTAAATTGTGTATAATATTCGAACACCCATTTGATTATTTTTTTCTTTTAGATTATAGCTAAAAACATCAGAGACCTCATGTATCTTGAAGAGCCTTATTGGAACAGAAGCATTGCTGATCCTCCAAAGAATGATTTAGGTAACGTATATGTTCACAACATGTTTACATTAAAGAAAAATATGGATTACAATTAATGAAAGTGGAGTCCATAGAATAGTATATAAGTATTTGAACATCAGTTGAACAAGGAATTTTTAAAAGACATTGTAGAGAGGAAATAACTACTGGTGCCCACCATCGCCTATGACTGATAGTGTCTGCCCTCGATTTGTTAGAATCACAGCAAAATAATTAAATCAGGGAAATACCCAATTTTTCCAGTTCAGTCCCTTTCTTGGGTGATTTCCCTTTGTAGTGACGTCAATTCTATTCTCATGCAAAACTAGACTGGATTGAAAATTGGGTCTTGTTTTCACGATTCCTCCCGAAAAGTACTTCTGTTGCGGTCACAAATTGGAACTGATGATGTTGCTTTTCTGCCACACCTCTTTCCTGCTTGTTTCCGTATAAAAATGTAATCAGACTACTGTACGGTCACAAAATTACAATTGTCAAAACTGTTTACATTTTTCGATCCTCTCTGGTTTGATGATAACAATATGAGAATAAATGATGACAAATGCTCGTTTTATGATAAATTGAAGGAAATGATGAGAGTAGCATACTCATTCCTCTTCTCATTGTTTCATTCACATATCATCTTTCATTATTTTGATATTAATTTATTTATTTTTTAAGGAACAGTTATAACCTCTTTTAGTTCTAGACTTGCTAAATTTTTTTAAGTTTTAAGTTTTACGCCCTTTTGAACACATAAAGGTCATATCAAAGGCAGTTCAACAGAATTTGAAAAGATTTCATGTGAATCTCCAGGACACAGTTTTCTGAGCTAGTAATAATTATTAGTCATTGACAATAGAATTATCGATCAGTAGCTTTCTATGTAAACTAACCGAAGCAAAAAGAAAAACTAAAGATAGAAATCAGTGGAGGAAGTTTGTTAATTAAGCCTGACACTAAAAGGTACAAAGGGTAAATGATTAAGAAAGAAAGAAAGCTTTCTATGCCAAACATTGACTGACAATGTACATTCTAAAAAATTAAAACAGTGATTAAGACTGACATTGTGTGTTGTTGGACATTGAAATGCAGAGCTGGAGTCAATTACTATAAATTATCATCACATTCCTTGTTACAAAAATCCATAGTATCACCAAACGCAGGAGATGTGTTTTTGGTTTGTTTGTGTGTGTGTGTGTAAGTATATTATACTACTGTGTACTATGTATAGATGTTCTTCTTTTTGTACCATTGACAATGTAACCAAAGACAACTTGCCTTCTGGACAATAAAGATGTTATTATTATTAAACTGACTTTAAAATACTCAATGTATGGTGATGGAAACAAAGTGACCAACTTGTGTTTACATATTTCACTATACACTTTAAAACATGTGATTAATGACTGAAAGTAAATTGGAAGATATTTTGGATGGGTCCTATTGATTTCAATGAAAAAGTATGCACAAATCTGAGCTACATATAATCTACAAAGAATGGAAAGTCAAAACAGAATGTTTTATATATTTTAGTCTGATTGCTGATGAGCCTTAGTTGCCTATTTGTTATTCACCCTTTCAGAGACAGAAACGTTCAGGTTTAAAAGATGTAGAAATTTATCTTAACTAAATTTTACTACAAAATGTTGGCAATAATTCAAGAAACATTATTCTAATTGTCTAATTATTTTTTGTTTCTCATCAACACAGGAATGTATCTTAACTAAATTTTACTACAAAATGTTGGCAATAATTCAAGAAACATTATTCTAATTGTCTAATTATTTTTTGTTTCTCATCAACAAAGGAATGTATCTTGAGATGAAGAGTCACGTAGGCAAACAAATGGATTCAACAACGTTCAAACAGATGTATCTCAACACCCCAGATCCCAAGTGGCAGGCACCTTTGTCAAATCAGTGTATGATTTTACCAAGAAGTTAGCTAAAGAAAAATACATACTAAGAGCAAAAATATGCAAAGGAAAATCAGTGATAAAGAGGGTGACTTGGAGTCATTTCTCTATATTATATATAATTATAATATAAGTCAAATATCAGCTTTCTTTTTTCTTATTGAAACATTTTAACAAAAAATGAGAGATGGAAAAGGAAAAGAGAAATTAAAATGTAACAACTGTCTTTAAACTACATTCTCCGTGGTGAAGTCAAATTTGAGAAGAAAATTTTACATTTGCTATTAAATCTGTTAACTCTCTGAAACAAAAAAAATTTGAACTCTCCTCATTTGCAAAGATATTTTTTCAATGCATAATACTTGTAAATAAACTAATCTTGTGTGAATAAAAGCTGAATTATAATGCTTGAATGTTCTTTCTACAAATGGTAATTAATGTTTTAATGCAAGGGGTGGTGGTACAGTCAACTACTCTTAAGTTGAATGAATTGAAGGGGAGCAGGCACTAAAAAAGTAGTCAACTACTCTTAAGTTGAATGAATTGAAAGGGAGCAGGCACTAGAAAAGTATCAGGCAAGGTTGGAAAATGTTAAATTGCCTGAAAAATGCGGAAAAACAGCCATAGAAGAAAAGTGGAATATCGACAGTAGGAATCTAACCCACACCGCGGGGTACGACAACACTGCCTAGCTAGAGGCTACGCTCTATCCAACAGAGCTAAACAACACGTCCATAGTTTTGCTCAAATTGGCAAATTCTCCCAGTATTTATCAATAGCTGAGGGGGTAGCTACATGGACAACAGTAATTTGTTTATTGGCCTGTCTTTGATTAATACTACTCAGTGTATCGCTCGTGGTGCCAGTAAAGAGTTATGGACACAGTGGGTGCTCAGTAGTGTTTGGTAGCCAGGGGTGCCTGCGTATTTATATGCAGGTATCTTGTTTGCCTTTCATGGCTGAATATGGGGCTGGCCCCAACACTGCTCAGCAGTATTAATGGGGTTCGATCAAGCAAACATTCATAGTTCAACATCACTGTTAGACTGGACTTCATTTATCAGTCAGGGAACCTAAGTGCATCAGGAATAATAGACTTTTATATATTCCTTTTCTTTCTCCCTAACCCCTGCTTAGTTATACTAGTCATAGTGCAGGTAAGATGTTTGGGCTGAATACGTAATCTATTATTACATTGTTGATTAGTTATAGTGGGACTTTTGAATCACAAAGAGAAAGACTAATAAAATAAATAATCAAATCATCCATGTTTGCAGCAGGGGGATAAATTTCATTCAACACATGTGTAAAAACACTTGTGTTAAGTCAACAAAGAATTTAAAACAAAAAATTAAATTACAGCCTTACTTTTTCCAAAGAAAAAAATCAAATTCAACTAACAGAAGATCAACTTAAGTGTAGTCGACTGTATAGAATACTGGTTGCTGTTTGTGGAGGTCACAAGTTCAGATACAGCTTCGAGTTTCTTTATTTCCCTAGGCCTTAAGAGCAAGATTCTGCCCTGGAGATTCCCTTTACGTTACAGAGGTGGCAATGGGGGAATTAGGGGTAGTTAGGGTCATAAAATTATCACATACTCATCAGTTTCCTTAAAAATCTGCACCAAATTTTCAGGGAAAGTGTGTAATGGTGATGAGAGAGAAATTAGAGAGAAAATTTATATAATTTTTCAATTAAATGAATAAATATCCATGATCTATGGGAATCTCAACTAAAAACAGACCTGATACACATTGAATCATCCAAACCAGAGTCTAGATGGCATAGAAACATGTTGAATCTATTAGAAAGTGAAGTCTAGACATTAGACTGGCACATCAAATAAAGATTATTCAGCAATTTGAAGTGTTTTTATGAGAAATCAAGATGAAAGATAACCACCTTAGCAAGGAATGGCACCGAAAAACCGAGATTGGTGAAAAACAGGTAAAAAATGAGAAAAAATTTACCCAAACAAGCTTGGAAAATTACTTGATTCAAGCGAAACTGATAGCTACAAGAGTAGCAACTGCGCATGTCCGTTGCCTATTAGTATTTTTTTCACACTGAATGTGACAGCAAGGGAAAATCCAGTTGCTTGCTGATTGTCGTGACATGATGGAAAAGTGTTAAAGTCAAATTGACAATAACAAACAGGTGTTGAATTTGAATAAGCAATACCTGCCTCTGAGTAACTTGGATACGATATTGCAGAAACACAATATAATAACAATAATAATAAAGTTTATTTCTAGAGCGTCTTGTTCCATACTGAATAGCTCAACCGCATTAAACAGAAATATGGGCAGTGAAAAGCAATGTTTACAAATGATGAAGTTATAATGAACCCTGTTTTTTAACGCTTGTGAGTTTGTTATGATGTGGGGAAAGAAATCATTATTATCATAGACTCCTTCTGCATTGAATAACTAACACATTATTTAATAATAATATATAATTATTTATATAGCGCCGGTATCCATCAGTGATGCTCAGAGGCGCTTTACAATAATTCATTCACTTGGTCACTCTGTAATTGTCATCACAGAACTTTGACAAAAATGCAAGGCCATGAAATCTAGCTAATCAAACATTGAACGGAAGAGATCAGTTTTCAGGTGTTTCTTGAAAGATAACAAAGTTTTGACAGTTTCTTGTCTGAGCAGGAAAGGAGTTCCACATGACTGGGTCCGATTATGAAAATGAGCGCTCGACGAATTTGTTTTGGGGGATTTTTTTCTCCAGCCACAAAGAAGTGCGTGGCCTAAGTTGACGTTTTGGAGAGTGAACATTTACAAGGCATTTTAAATAGTCAGGGGCTGAACTGTGTATACAGTTGTAGGAAAGAGTCTCTTCTTCACCGGACGCCAATGTAGTGACTGCAAAACCGGTGTGATGAGGTCATTCTTTTTAGTTTTTGTGATGACACGTGCCGCTTTGTTTTGCATCACTTGAAATCTATTCATTGTAGTCTGGGGCAGCCCAAAGAGGAGAGAGTTACAGTAATGGATCCAACTGGTGACCAGTGCATGCACAAGCAATTTGAATACATGTGACAGAATGACAAAATAAAGTTTATATCAAGTGTTCAGAAAACAAGTTTTTATTGCAATACAGTTTTCAGTCCGTTTTCATTATTCCTTAATAAGAATTTACAATTGAATAGAAGACAATGCAAGAGAAGCACAGTGACAAGCAGACAGTCAGGAAAAGATTCAATGGACGTCATTCAAAATTCACTTCCATTAGCTGGCTAAGAACTTCATTGGTATGTTTCGCTGGAACAGAAAAGAAAAGATTCAATTTAAATTATTTGGTTCATAACATTATGTGCATCTATTTTTAGTTTGAAATATTCTTAAGAGATTGGAGCTCCCTCATAAACTACAATGCAGTTTTAAACCATACTGCAGACTTCAGGTATGAAACAATTCAAAGTGGTTAAGTTTTGTTGTTATCCAAACCACATTATACCCCCAAGGAGTGTCATGACCAGCTGAACACAGAGGTGGATAACCTCTGGATCAGGTAGATAAGGCAAGCAGGTGATCAGCCCACTATGCCCCGAACCTTGAATGGCACAATGAGCGTCACATTGTTAGATGTTGCCCAAGTTTTGGCCATAACAATATTTACTGTTGCCTTGGTGGTAAATCTCTGAGCTATAAGAAAACTGAGCAGATTTTGCCATATGAGGCGAACAGTATATATATGAAGAAACTGACAACTGATGAGCAAAACCTGTCTGTGAGCGAGTAATTAAGTCACTCGCTACTGGATACGGACGTCCAGGTTTATAAATTTTTTTCAAAATTTATGTGGAATCTTCCAACTTTTGAAGCCCCAATGAGGTACTGTTTATTGTATTGAAAAGGGCCTAAAATTGGTAACTTTAAAAATCAAACATGATTAAGGCGCCAGTGGTTGAGAAGTCAAACAGGTAGCACTCTGAACCGCTCAGCGTAGTAAAGCAACATTGATCCAACATTGATCATGATCAGTGTATGGATGGGTGACCACCCGGGTGCTGTGCCGTTGGGTAAGGCACTTAATTTTGCTTACCTCACTCGACTTATATGTAAATGAGTACCCAGCCGAGGACAGTGAACGATCTTGTCAGAATTCTAGTGCTGAAGTGCCTAAGAGGCAACTCGCACTATACTCCTCATAGAGTTGAGAAAGAACAGGAGTGTTATGGCCTACCGGGGGTAAACTATCTACATTGTAAAGTGCATAGAGCATGATGAACTTCATGGATATGCGCTATATAAATGCCATACTTTACTTTTAAAATTTGAAAAAAACCCACCATCAAGTATTTGCCAAATTGAAAAACCCTAGGAAAATATTTGGTTGTCGTTCCATGTTAATTGACATATAAATAAACTCCCAACACTGTATTGATTTCACACTTTTTAAAGGATTCTTTCCTATACTTACACATTGTTGGGACTGTTTGCTTTTGTGCAACAATGCAGTTGGAGACATCACACTTATCACCAATGTTGGCATTAGTTGCAATGATACTGTTGGTGATGTTAGAACTGAAGAAAGGTAGAGAAAATTGGGTCAAAATTGTTAGAAAAAAAGAGCATTTCTTAAAACTTGAGTAAACTACGGCTTCTAATACCTCATAATTTGTCTTTCAAAACATAACTCTTCAGTTTTTAGTATTGACATTTTATTCAAAAGTACAAGAAAGTGTAAAACAATATGTAAATGTAAGTGGTACTGATTCCGTCTTCTCTACTATCTAAACCTTTTATATCTAAATAAATGCTTATGCATCAGGGAGCGTACAACGCCAAACTGCATCTGTAGCTTTTATACTGAAATTTTAACATTCTAATAACAGACCATATTGAATACTGTCTCCAACAGGTTACAACTTACTTTACAAATTTCATTCATATTCAAAAGTGAAATTGAAATATCTAATAGACTTTTGTGTACTTGGTACTGACTAAAAACTTTTCATAACTAAAATATTAAAACATCGAGTCTTTTGTCACCTCAAAATGTTTTGAAAGCAAAATTTACTTCAGGTATGTTTATCCTTTATTAACCTTTTCACATCAAACCACACGAGTGTTGCGCAACGCCTCACAAAACCAACCATGTCAGTTCGCTCAACTATTGAGCGAATAGGACTACACCTGTTACAGTTACCCGGCTCAATACTAGTATCACCCAGTTTCATATATTTTTTAGATGTCTTATTGCCGTGAAATAAAAGTTTTGAAGCTGTACAACACAAAAGTAACCTTTCTTCAATCCACAAAGGCATTTTAAAAATGAAAAACAAACTTATATCAGTTTTTGCAATTTTTTTACACATCAACTTCTAGCTTTGCTTCTTGTTGTTTGTCGACCAAAATTGTGACTTCCAGGCAACAGATGATGAATGCCGTTTGTTTCTCTGTATTCAACATAAAATTGTGCTTCAATACACATTTCCATGATTCTGGCAAGTTTGAAAAAAATTTACATTATTTTTTTTAATAGTCTAAATGGCCTAGTTTCGGGGAATTTCTATAGGAAAATATAGTGTATTTTGGGAAATGTTGGCCAGAGCATGATAAAGGTTTAAAGTGCCCCAATCTTAATCTGACCCACCTTTCTTGAATATCAACATGATCCATGATCACAGAATTTGTGATTTTCACTTTGTCCCCTATGCTACAGTTTTTACCAATCACAGACTTTTTGATGGACACCTTTTCTCCAATTGTAACACCCTCTCCTAGCATGCAGTCTGCTCCAACCTTCAGAGTATACAATGCAAAAAAAATATTTTAACAAAATTAAATATTAAAATACAGTCAAATTTCAAAATATTTGCAAAAATAACCTGAGAATGTTTTTAAAAAAATGAAAACAACCTATTTTCCACCTGAAAAAAAAACAAAAAGAATAATATATTATACATATGTTCCTTATGTGAAAAGATCATGTAATAACCAAAACTAGAGTAACACCTACAAATGTGTTGCTCGTTGTGCAATTCAAGATTTAGACACAATGGACTGATAACCTACTTGCCTGATCAAGAGATTTTAAAACACCATGTTTAACAATGCAAGACATGGAAGTAGCATGCACTTTGGATAATAAAGACGGTATGCATATCACACATAGTTCTTCTTCTCGTTCACAACGAAAATGATTACGCCTGAAGTCTCGTCTCCTTGACAAATGCTACCATTCTGCGTAGGTCCTTAAGGCCCCAATACAGCTTGATGCTTTCTTTCTTTCTTTCTTATCCAGTTCCCTTTTACCATTACAGTGTAGGGCCAGCATCATGAGGCTGGATTTCTCT
>JARBEQ010261493.1:0-10443 GCA_030265355.1 Tritonia tetraquetra
CATCGTCGTCTTTTCCACTTTTCTTTCTAAGGCTATTTTTCTGTGTTTTTCTGGCACTCATAACATTTCCATACCTTCATTTACCATTCTCTGGTGCCTGCTCCCCTCCAAATCATGTATGAAGACTACATATATAATTTGAAATCGGATGGATTTGCCAAAATACAAGGGGAGTAAATGGCGCTCCCGGAAAAGATAAATTGAATCTGTTAAAACGATTTCAACATCATCAAACTTAATTGGCAATCACCACTAGAAATAATCAAAACTTACTCTGGAGAATCGACCCTCAAATGTCTGTGGTCCAGCTACATGAAAAGAAATACAGAAATGTGAATTTATGAAAAGCAAAACCACTGAAAGACAATTGCATCAAAACGAGATACGGAATCCGTGCAACCGAAATGGGTAACGGAATGAAAACCCGTAAAGTAGAATAACAAACCATTTCCCATCTTATTCTTAACAGCAATATTTTTCAGTTATACTCAGAGATAAACAGCAGTTTATAAACATGTCCTGCTAAAAGGTGCTTTTCACCCAGTAAAGTTTATTTTACAATAAAATGACTATAATCTAGTAAAAACTTAAAAGGTTTGAAAGGAATAAAATAAATTATAAAAACAGGGGATTGGAGTAACTTTTTAAAGACAGACTATGTTTGCCATGAATGGCAGATCGCATCATTCCAAGATACAAATAAGCGTCTGTGTCAGAGTCGAATGCACGACTAGAAAAAGAGTAACGCGAATTGTCAAAAATTGACTTAAGGATTAGATAAACAATATGCTACTTTTACAACGAGTTTCGAAGGCGACGTGACGAAAAGGTTAAGCAAGACAGAGGACGCCCATGGTAAGGGTCGTGGGTTCGAGACCCACTTCAAGCACTTTGTTGGTTCCTTGGGTACGAACCTTTACTAACATGATGTGACAAAACGTGAATCTTTTGGCGTGAATCTTTTAAATTCTTGATTTGGATAGAGCTTAGTCACACCAATATTTTCATATAAGATGCAGGCCAATAAATATCACCAAATTTTGATTAGGGCCTTTTAGGTTTTTTTTTTACACGCCTTACAAGTCAGCGAGTTGCTGACAAAGCACCTTGCAAACTTCTTACAATTTGATATACCGCCATGTGATCCGACAAAACACTTACAAACGTATTACAATTTAATATACCGCCATGTGATCCGACAAAACACTTACAAACGTATTACAATTTAATATACCGCCATGTGATCCCACAAAACACCTTACAAACGTATTACAATTTAATATACCGCCATGTGATCCGACAAAACACCTTACAAACGTATTTCAATTTAATATACCGCCATGTGATCCCACAAAACACCTTACAAACGTATTACAATTTAATATACCGCCATGTGATCCGACAAAACACCTTACAAACGTATTACAATTTAATATACCGCCATGTGATCCCACAAAACACCTTACAAACGTATTTCAATTTGATTTACCGCCATGTGATCCGACAAAACACCTTAGAGATATTCTTTCTCTTAACTGATTTACCCCAATTGCCTTAGTTGACCAAATGTGGAAATGGGGATCAATTCTTTCTGTGAGTTGGGAAAGTAAAGACTGCGATGGATCAGTGTCCTATTCAGAAAGTAACCAATTGTCACTTGTCTTAGTGCCGAACCCAGGTTAGAACTAGCCCTTTCAGCCTAATGAACAAAATTTTTGTTTACTTTTTATACGAGTTAACACGAAACACACTGAATATGTCCACTCAAATTCCCTACAAGACTATCCACAAAGAGAATGATTTTACTGAGGACATTCAAAATTGAATAAACTACGAAGGGTACAGTCACATTATCACAAGTTGTTTGATTTTTTACCATCAAAGCTCACTTCTCCAACGACAACTAAAAACAGCCCTATACAATATATTTATCATGCTCTCAACGTTTGGATGGAAGAAGTAGATATATGAAAATTTATATAAATTTACCAGCAAGCTTGGTGTTTCAATTTCAATGAAGTTAATATGTAGTCTTTCAAGCTAGACGGTCTAGTAATGCTTTCACTAAAATCAGTTTACAATTCCCTGCTCTCTACACATTCTTAAATGAGATAAAACGTAAATTTCACAGCCGTAATATTGTATTTCGCTTCTGAACGGGACACAATGAACTCAGGGAACAACTTTGTAAGAAACTCGCAGTCAGTGACTGAAAAGCATTCCCTCTGTGTACAGACATTAGGAAAGGGCAATGGTTATTTGGCGTTGCCATTGAAAAAAAACATGTTTGGGGAACCTGAAGAACTAGGGAGGACTAGGACTTCATCGCTTTCATCAAGATCAAAATTTGATTCATTCGTCAGAGAGGACGAATAAGACGATGAAGAAGAAGAAGAAGAAGAAGAAGAAGAGGAAGACGAAGAGGAAGAAGAAGAGGAAAAAGAAGAAGACGATGAAGAAGAAGAAGAAGAAGAAGAAGAAGAAGAAGAAATAAAAAGAAGAAGAAGAAGAAGAAGAAGAAGAATGAGGAGGAGGAGAAGAAGAAGAAGAAGAAGAAGAAGAAGAAAAATGCTTTACTCACGGCATGTAACTGGGATTTGGGCCAAGGCGCCCGCCGCAATCAACATGAGACAGAGAACAACCAACATCTTTGCCAATTACCGTCAGATCTGTACAACGTCGTGACTCCATATCAACTTTTATAGGGTAGATAAGGACTGTGGTGTTATGTCATAGCCTCGAGCTATCCGACGATGGTGTGGAAATTTTGGATATGGAACGAAAAGATAAGGACTCCGAAAGACCTGGTCCAATATTTTGTATCCAGCAGTGTAGTACTAGTACTTCAATTGTAGTGCTTCGTTCATGAAGCCAACGTACTTTTCAGAGGTCGATGAGTGTTGTGTAATCATAGGGTTTGTTTTTTTGTATACTGAGCCCATTAAAAACGCGTCACTTTGTTTTTTTTAAATATAACACGTTGTTGACCGCACATATGGTGAAGTCAACACAGTGTACATCTTTGTATGTTGTCTGACCTTTGTATACACATTGTTTTTGTCGTGTTGACACTCACATCGAGTGCCATGTGCAAAATGCGCTTTTCAATGTTTTCACAATAATGTTGGCTATAAATGTGTGATTTTTCTTCGATGGGCCTTCATTTACGTTTTGCAGAGAAGAAAAGCACATAAAAGTTCCCAACTTCTTTCATTGTTACAACAAGGAGCGTAATCGCGCTGTTGGGGTGCTTCAAACGGGTCAAAATCAAAGACGCGCGCGGCCAGACCGCACGGAACAAGGCACTGTCTTCGTGATATATTCACGAAGGCAGTGAACAAGCCCCCGCGCCCCGTGGACGCCCTCGGCCGCGCTGGCCGGGCGCCCTGCCGGTGACGCCTCAGTCTTCTTCAATGTGAACCAGCGAACGATTGGTATGTTTTATGAAAGACTGCAGACAACTGGAAGTGTATCTGATCGACAGAACAGTCACGAGTGACAACACCACGACAAGACCAACACATTGTGCTCAGCCATCTGAGAGACCACTTTCTTCCTGCCACAGTGACTGCCAGAACTGCACAAGGAACTCGATGAGTTGTAGGTGCCAATACCATCCGACGACGTCTTCGTGCTGCAAGCTTACCAAATTACAGACCGTACGTTGGTCCTGTCCTTATTGATGCTCGGCGTCGAACACGTTTGGATTGGTGCAACCAGTATGGGAGGTGGACGTTAAGAGACTGGGACGGTATTGTGTTTTCTGATGATTCCAGGTTTTGTGTAAGCCATGGCGACGGACGTAGAAGAATTCGACGAGCCGGAGAACGATTTGCAGACTATTATGTTCAAGTTCAAGAACGAGACAGATAGTGTGACAGTATGGGCAGGAATTAGCAGTGACGTCAGAACACCTCTGCATATTTTCAACGGAACTGTCAACGCAGCGATATATCGGAGGGATGTATTGCAAGCTCACGTTGTCCCTATATTCCACAACCTTCAGAATCCCCATACATTCCAACATGACAATGCGCGGCCTCATGTTGCACTGACTGTAGAATGGATGAACATACCTTCTTATCCAGTTCCCTTTTACCATTACAGTGTAGGGCCAGCACTAGGAGGCTGAATTTCTCTGGATCAAGATATTAAGCAGGTGATCAGCCCACTGTGACCTTTGTGGTAGGGATTTATTTTGCCCGGACAGCGGCCTTGCGGCCTACTCTTATCGATTTTTCAACTGCCAATGGTTCTTTAACGTGTACAACATACACATGGACGGGACTTCTGAGTTTATCGTCCATCTCCGATAGGACTAGGTTCTTTGATCCCACCTACCTGAAAGGATCAGGGGAGTGGCATATAGGTTTTCGCCGAGTTTCGCGGAGAAAAATACTCGACGCTGCCGGGAATCGAACCATGTACCTTTCGCTTTAGAGGCAAGAACCGTACATCTGCGCCACTGGGGCCCCTGATGAACATACCACAGATATCAATTAGACGTCTCACTCGTTCAATGAGAAGAAGGATACGTGCGACAATTGCAACACGAGGCGGCCACGCGTGCTATTGAATCCAGTGCGTATCTTGAAAAAGGGAGGCAAGTGAAACGGTTTGAACAATCACACCTTTCCACTAGATGTAGAGACTTTTGCTTTTTACAATGTTTCACAATATGTGGAGAATATGTATACATATCTTTACACCAAACTATTTTAATCAGTTGAGTAGTTCTTCGACAAAACCCGTTTCTTTAGGTGGTGGCAGCAGCAGCAGCAATAGTAGTAGTAGTAGTAGTAGTAGTAGTAGTAGTAGTAGTAGTAATAGTAGTAGTAGTAGTAGTAGTAGTAGTAGTAGTAGTAGTAGTAATAGTAGTAGTAGTAGTAATAGTAGTAGTGGTGGTGGCAATAGTAGTGGTAGTAGTATCTGATTGTCAGCTTTGCGATGATTGTGCAAGATTGAGATAGTATGTAGGTCATTGCCATGTAACGTGTTACCCATCTTTTGACATTGTTTGTCCCTGGTTGCCATAGAACCAGTCGATGGTAGCAATAGATAAGAGCCTGTCTCACAGGGTCACCGTCTAGTTACCTAAGGATGTCAGCATTACGCCTATTTTGGAGAGTAGAACCATTTAGAAATCAAGACATTCATTAAAATTAATTGTCCCTTTTGTCATTACCTTGATATGGTGCTACCGCTTGGAGAGTTACACTTCCAGAACTCGTGCTGGACGAGGCAAAGGGTAGATGGCTTTTGAGTGACAGCCCCACTACCTGCCTAAATTTCATTGGGCTAATCCTCTCCTTGTCAGAATTAGTCCGATTCAGCATAACTGATTATAAAGAATGGATAGACTGGTCGGATTTTGCGACTGGACAGGAATGTCGGCGGATCTATTGGTGGGAAAGAAACAGAGACAAATATAATATAGAGATGACAACGTATTAAAGTTGAAAAGTTTAAAGTTGTTACGCCCTTGGCAACACATTTTATTTCATATCAAAGGCGGGACCTCCGAATTAGGTCCATATGAAAACTTGAATTCAATAACATGATATGTAGCCGCCTACACATAGGGAATGATTTGTCACGACAAGGGTTTGACTTAAAATGCTAACTTGAAAATTATAGAAGGAATGGTCCACGATGCTGATGAATTATGCAATGGAACGGACGCGTAGTATCAAGAAATAGAAACTGGTAAAATAATTAAGTAATTTTAAAGATGTATCAGTTTGCTTGGAAAAGTCAAAACCCAGAGGACAGCTTAACACTATAACGACCATGAGGCATTGGAACAGATCGTTTTATTTGAGATTGTTTTTAGAATGTATCTAATAATAATTGATATGTCACGTTTACCGTATGAGTAAAATATTTTTCTTTCTTTCTTATTTCCTTGTTTACCTTTCGGTGTTAGGTTTATCTATAATGAATAAACTTCCTCCATTTTTCTCTTTTTCGACTTTCTGTAAGATATGACTTCTGCCTACATTTTCCTAGGTCTACCTCGTGCATACAAATTCAGCTTTTTCCCGCGAACAATATCAGATTGGAATGCACTACCATTCAAAAACGTTCTCGACTCATATTACAAATATAAGATCTCTGAGTAACAATTTGTGTGAACACGAATGTGAAACGTTTTTATAAGATTTGCAGTGATGGGCATCAAATGCCTTTTGCATCTTATAAACTTGAACTTGAACTATAGGCTCACACTCAAATAACATTTTAGGGATTCTCTGCTCATTCATTCTCTTTAATGCCCAAACCATCTTCTTTATTTTGCTCTAAACTGTCTGTTTTAACTTCTTCTCCAATTCGGGTGTTTCCATTTTTTTTCTCTTTTACCTTTACCAACTGATCTTCTCAACAATGTAATTGCTCATGCCTGAATTATACTTTTATGTACCCATGTACCATATAACAATGTTTGTAACTAAAAATATAAAAAGACAATATGGGTGCTAAGATAATATGACTGTTTCTCTGTGAAAGTCAGACTGTTATTCACCGAGTGATTGTATGCTTTAGTTTGTTTTTAATCGAAACCTCACAGGAAAGGTTAACCTCCATATTTTATCAGTACCCGATTTCAAAACAGAAGTTCGAGCAATGTTGATATATTTATTTAGAAAGTTAATGGATTCCATTTCTAAACAATGTAAACGGATGAGATCAATAAGGAGGGTTAAAAGTAAAAAAGTAAAGCATGGCACCTATTTGGCGCATACCCACTAAGTTCATCATGCTCTATGCGCGTTACAATGTATAGTTTACCCCCGGCAGGCCATAACACTCCTGCATCCATCTCAACCCCATAAGGAGTATACAGTGCGAGCTGCCTGTTAGGCGCTTCAGCACTAGCATTCTGACAAGATCATTCGCTGCCATCGGCCTGGTACTCATTTACACCTGAGTCGAGTGAGGTAAGCAGAGTTAAGTGCCTTACCTAAGGACACAACGCCCGAGTGGTCACCCGTCCAGACACTGATCACGATGGTTACACGGGATCATTAAATAGAACACATCACCTTCAGGATGACCTTGTTGCCTTGAAACGGATGTTGTAGCAAGTCACCAGTAAAAGCATGAATGCGTCATTCGTAGATATCTTGTAGTATTTGGCAAATCCCACTAAGATCTTGGTTATGATATTTAGGTATTAAATAGAAAATTGATAAAATAGGAATTGCGTGGGTTGTGTTTGCGCACATCACATTACCAGTTACACACAAGATTCATTATATAGCGTAATACTGATTTTATATGATACATATTTCTAAATATGCAAGGGAGCTTATCTAAAAACCAACCTCTGTATTAAAGAATTGCGGAATTGTTTCCCTTGCATTGGTAAAATTCAAAGATAGGACCATGAAAGGAAATAGTGTGATAGTGTGGTGTGTGTGTGTGTGTGTGTGTGTGTGTAGTGCGTGGGAGGGGGGGGGGGGGAATCCTGGCGAAGAATGATTATTCTTTATCTGCGTAGACCACTTTTTACGACTTTGATTTTTGTGTTGAAAAGGTTGTAAAACTTATCGTTGAAACCTTGTCAGATCATCATGTTATATCGTCACTTTCTAACTTGATTCGTTTTAAATTAAATCGCTTTACTTATCTAATGATTGTTTGCATGTTGACTTCTATTTATTTTCCTAGCTCATTCATCTCCCTATCTCATACCTTCCTGGGTACGCATGCGTTATGCCAATTTTCCCCCATTATTTGCAGTCAAATATACTACTGTACAAGGAAATCGTCCTTGCATGCATTCCATCCAGGCAGTTGAGTCATCAAAACCAATCCTTAGAAATATTCGTGGGGGCGTCGTAACGTAACGGCAACATATTCGTTTTGTGCGCAGACGGTCCTGGGTTCGAATCCCGGTGAGGAGCATGTGGTTCTTTTCCCTTTGGAATTTCTTGGTGCTTTGTAGCTCTGGCCCTGTGGATTCTTTGTGGAATTAAACCCTATCGGAGATGGACTATAATAAGGAAATGATTATTCAGATTATTGGCACCCCCGGGGTCCGAATAACGACAGCCGGACTATAAACCGAATCCGGATCCCGCCTTTGATATAACCTACCATGAGTTCCTAAGGAAGGAAAACCAACTTTAGAATTGAGAAATATTCTTGGAATACCGAGGTAACCGGTATGGCTGCTAATATATCATGACTATTCCCATGAGGAAGTCGGGTTGTTACCGAGTTATTGTATGCTTTAATTTGGCAATAACCGAAATCTCACAGGAAAGGTTAAAATCCAGATTGTGTAATTCATCAATTTCAAAAGAGTGGTTGGAGCAAGGGGAAATAATTCAACCAATAAGAAAGTTTTTTGTTGCGTTCCGATTCATTGAGCCCCGGAAACGACATCTGCTATCTATAAGTCTTACTTCAACCTCTCAATTCGGAATTCGTTGTCAACATCGGTAACGCGCAAAATAGATCCATCTAAAGTAAAAACGTCTCCTTGGATACCGCTTGACATACCTAACGACAAGGGTTTTTTTCTTTGTCTTTGGGTATGGTCAATTGACGAGTGACGCCTTCTTTCAACCATTAAGATCGTTTCAGATAAGGGACGACGCTGTAAGAAGTCTGTCTCCGTAATATTACTATGTAATTATTTGTTTGACTTCATATCCTTAATCAAAAAGTCGATCCTTGCAAGGAAAAAAACCCAACTAAAAAGAATACTTGTATAGCGCATTTCAACGAAGTTGTTCATGCTCTATGCGCTTTACAATGTTCGTTTATCACCGACAGGCTATTACACCGGGGAGTGTACAGTGCGAGCTGCAGCTGTCTGTTAGGCGCTTCCTCATTCTGACACCATCGCCCACTGCACTCATCCGGTTATTCACCTAAGTGAGGTGTCTTGTAAAGTGTCTTACCTAAGGACACCGACAGGCTATTACACTCTCAACTACTCGAGGAGTATACAGTGCGAGCTGCAGCTGTCATCTGACACCATCGCCCACTGCTCTCAGTCGGTTATTCACCTAAGTGAGGTGTCTTGTAAAGTGTCTTACCTAAGGACATAACAACTGACGACCAGGACTTGGTTATCCCAGGTAGTCACCCATTCAAGTACTAACCACGATCATCGTTGCTTGACCGCTGACGGGTTCAGCATGCCATCCCTTCGGCTATCAGCGCCGCCGCAAAAGATTTTAATTAGTTTATTCGTTTTCTTCTTATCATTATAATTAATTGTTTGACTTTGTATCATCAATTTAAAAGCCCGTCTTCGTCATGTCACAATGGACTTTATTTGCTTCACACTGGACCCGCATTATAGAATTTCGTCTCTGAAATGTCAAAAGACTTTTATGAACAATATAATTGGTTTGAGTTATGATTGCAATTTCGTAAATTAAGACAAAAAAAAGGGACCAAGGAAATATCAAAATAAGTTGCATAAACCTATCTATCCGGTTAATAACAAATGACTAGGTCACACGAACTCAGCGTATGTATCAAACAAGCCCAGCTCCGTCTGTGGTTTGGATGTCTTTGTTTCATCTGTCTGATACTCTAATGAAATATTCAAACATTGCACACGTCTGCTCGATAACATTGGTAGAGGCATGGAATCGATCCCACAATCATGTGGGTGGTGGCTGGTTGAGTAATCGGATTAAGCATTCTATTCTGGTGGTCGTGTGAGCTGGGCATACATCGTAACTCGTAAGATAGACGCAGTGACGTGATTAACGTCCAATCTTTGCTGGCGCCTGGAGGGATGGAACTCAGCCTTTGTGTCACGGGATTTAACCCTTTACGGGCGAGAACAATATATAGCAGACCATCTCATAGTCAGTATTAAAAATAGAATAAATAGTATTATTCAGGAAACACCAATAGCTTTTAAATCAACAATATTGATCATAAGGACAAGAAAGACAGATGGTTCGCTGATTTTAAAATTCCTTTTAATGTCTTAAAAAGAAAACTACATCGTTAGTTAATTAGGATACATTTAGAGTCGTATTGGTCGACGTCAGAAAAGTTGATTTTCATCCAAGTCGATATTTTTATTGTTCCCTAAAGGGTTTTTTTCTAAAGGGAGGTAACCGATTATTTTTATCTCGATTTTTTTGATAAGTCGAATTGATAATCATGTTCCTTGGCAATCGACATAAGCGTCTTCGACTGTACTGGGTTGGTTGAAATCAAAGCCCGCTAAGAACGGGTTAAACATCCGTCAAATCGTCTGTGTTTGCAATATTCCCCCTTCCTTTCACCATTTTCTCCCTCTTCTTCCCTTCTATATCAAATCGTCATTGTTCTATTCCTCTTTCTTGTCCCCCCCCCTCCCCCCCTCACACACACACATCAGCCTCCTTCTGTGTTTCTTTCTCTCTCTCTCTCTCTCTCTCTCTCTCTCTCTCTCTCTCTCTCTCTCTCTCTCTCTCTCTCTCT
>JARBEQ010261504.1:0-30953 GCA_030265355.1 Tritonia tetraquetra
CCGTGCATGAGTCGTCACCGTGTAATCAATCCGTGAGTCGGGCATATGCCTGTTGCTTTGAATCCGTTTGGTTCGGGGGTAAACTATACATTGTAAAGCGCATAGAGCATAATGAATCTCATGGATATGCACTAAAAAAGTGCCATGATACATTTGTCTGTATCTTGAAAAAATAATAGTTCTAAAGTTTGAAGTTTAACACTCTTTTCAACACATAAAGGTTATATCAAAGGCGATTCAACAGAACTTGAGAAGATTCAACGGAATCTCCAGGGCAGAGCCATGAAAACTCTGAAAGGACCAGAGAAAAAAATCCTGCACCAGACGGGACTCAAACCCCAGTCCTCCACATCCAAAGTTGAGTGAGTTGATCACTGAGCTAGAGACGTCCCCTAAAATAAGTGAGGTGGGCGGACATAGGCAGAATGACCCTGCACCCTTTCTGAGCTCCTGAGTGAAAACTGCATATATATGTGTGTACACCCCATCTGGCTTCAGTAGGTATTGGGCATTTCCACATGATGAGAATCCCATTTACTGTGAGAATAGGAATAAGTGTATCCTAATCCTAAGCAAAAAATGACCAGGCCTACCTCAATGGGCTCTCCATTCTTGTACCATTTGACTCTAGCTCTGGTGTCCGAAACGAAAGCTTCCAGCATGCCTGTCTTCTTCCTCTTGATGTCGTATAGCTCAGGTAGCTTCTGCGTGAAGTAGTACTCAGGTTCTTTGGCTGTAAAGAGAGGGAGACACATAGACATATATCTAAACTAGTACAATAAAAGATTTTCGACTGTAGGTGGTCGATTGGTTAGCACACTGAACCGGTCAGCGTGGTCATGTTACATTGATCGTGTTCAGTGTCTGGATGGGTGACCACTCGGGCACTGTGCCCTTAGATTAGGCACTTAACTCTGCTTACCTCACTCGACTCAGGTGTAAATGAGTACCTGGCCGATGGCAGCGAACGATCTTGTCAGAATGCTAGTGCTGAAGCGCCTAACAGGCAGCTCGCACTGTATACTCCTCATGGAGCTGAGAAGGATACAGAAGTGTTATGGCCTGCTGGGGTTAAACTTCACATTGTGTTTTGCTAGCCTCATCTGCATGATTGAGAGACTTGAATTGGAGAGATTCATTGCCGGCGGTCCATCTGTCCTTGTCGTATAATATAACACCAACAGTTTGATGAAATATCTTTCTTTCTGATCCAGTTTCCTTTTACCATCACAGTGTAGGGCCAGCACTATGCACCTGGATTTCTCTGCATCGAGATATCAAGCTAAGTAGGTGATCAATCCACTGTGACCTTTGTGGTAGGAATTAATTTTGCCCGAACAGTGGTGTTGTGGCCTACTCTTATCAATTTTCAACTGCCAAGGGTTCTTTAATGTGCGCAACGTGCACATGGGACCTCCGAGTTTATTGTCTGTCTCTGATGGGACTAGGTTCTTTGATCCCACCTGAATGGGATCAGGGGAGTGGCATATATAAGTTTTCACTGAGTTTCAAGGAGAAAAATACCCAACAGAGTCGCTGCCAGGAATCAGAGGTGAAAACTGTACCTCTGCGCCACTGGGACCCTGTCTTTATGAAATATAATCTATATTAATTTACCTTCCACATAGAGCCATGCTGAGGTTGACACTGCATTACATTGACAGGTGTATTTTCCTCCATCCTCAAGTTTGACATTGTTAATGGTCATCTTGTATTCCTCACCATCGGATTCAAAGTGATACTTGTGGCCGTGGAAAATTTCCATTTTGTTTTTAAACCACCTGAATTCATACAAAGTTTATATTTGTCATACAAAGGTTTAATATCTATTTAGAGATAAAATAAGACATAGCCGGATTAGAGAAGTTAAATAAGACAATTTAGGGCAAAAATGTATCAAGTAAATCAATTAAGATGGTTTGGGCATGTGAATAGAATGAATGAACAGAGAATCCCTGAAATGATATTTAAGTGTAAACCTATAGGAACTAAACCATGAGACAGACATTGGAAAATGTGGACAGAGGTCTTCTCTAATATTGTATTGCCTTTACATTTCAAGTGAATGAATGATGTGTGATTTAAAAAATGTTATAACTCATTGAAGTCGTGTCGGACATTGGACAAATACATCAAACATCCTGAACATTATTCATGGTGAGCTCAAAGACTTTGCGACTGCCATGAGAAGAATCAGAGCCTATATTATCGAGTTTTCTATTTCACAAATGAACATACTTGGTCATCGCATTCGGCTTGCAGAAGTCAGTTTGGAAAGTGATCTTTGCCGCTCCTTCCATACATTTGATGTCTTCCATATTACTGTCGAAGGTGTCTGGCTCCTGATAGAGTAAATTTCATATTGAAATGAATATCGAAAGATATAATATCAAATAAAACAAATGAAAAAAAACTAATAAAATAATTTGATATACCATTATCAAATGTCTTAAGTCTCATGAATTATGTTAAGGTGTTAAAACTGAAGAGTATCAAGTAAAGATAAAAAATGTGAAAGTGCCAGAAAATAGACATAGAAGAAAAGTAGTTTACCACCAAAAGGTTTGATCCCCATGAACGACAAACCACTGTTTTTCTTCTATGTCTATTTTCTGGCACTTCACACTTTCCATCTTTACTTGATACTATTTATCGTTAATAGTGCCGACTCCCCTTTAATTTTATTAATAAAACTGAAGAAAAAACATAAAACAATTGTCTTATAGAAATGATGGTACTTTGATTATAGATTGTGTTATGATGAACTTTGATTAATGTCATTTAAAATAACATGAATTTTGTGGTTGAACCAATTTGATTTCAATTTATGCATGAATTGAAATTAAATCCCCTTTGAAAATAGATATAAATTATGATGTAAACACATGGAATCAAGTGAGAAAGCTGTTGTGAGAGCAAAGTACAGGGTGATCAGGGTGATATTAAAGATTATGAAGACACATAGAAATTTGTCATATCTCCAATAATATCATAAGCAAGATTTTTTGACAATTGATTAATGACAAAATTTACACAGTTAGTTGTGAAAAAGTAGCATTCATGGCAAGGATATAGGAAAAAATTAGAAAATGTCCATTCATGTCCCTGCAAAGATATAAGTATTCCGTTCATGTCCTATCAAAATGATCTTTAAGAAATGATAATGAATATTGGTTAGAATTATAGAATGTCTACAGTAAATAATAATATTAATATTAAAAAACCCATAAATAATAAATTAAAACTATTCCAATTATTGCATACATTTCCACAGTTAAATACACATTATTAATTTAGGATGTATAGTTTTCAATGGATCAATATTTATGTGACAAAAAAAACCCAAAACAAGTATGTTTAGAGACGGAAACTATTCAGGAAATAAAGAAAGATGGATTAAAAAGAGATTGTTAGTTAGAGTTTTAAAGGTAGACTCATTCAGGAGAAAGTTTGATAGGTTCATTCCCAGAAATATTTGTTAAAGGTACGAAGTGTGTGAAAATTGAATAGATAGGCTCATTCAAAGAATCATTAGTGGTGTGACATATGAACAATTAGAACATTCATTGAATCATAGAAGCATTAGAGGTTAAACAGATAAAGGTGTTTTAAAGACCTGACACCAGCAGGTATTAAAGGAAAAAATATACAAAGGAAACATAACAAGGACAAAAGAGGAAAACGTTAATAATTAATTCGTTTGGCAAGTTCATTCACAGAATAATTAGTTGGCGTGACATGGTGTGAACATTTTGACAGGTTTCATTCATTGTATTATATCTAGAGGATCCTCAGGTCCATTCATAGATCGTTACTGGTTTGTACGGGTGAGAACATCACGGATTCATTCACTGAGTCATTAGTGGTGTGAGAAAGGTGGTGAATTGGTCACGAGGTTTATTACTGTATCAAGCATGTGGAGGCTTCTATCACCTCTTTCACTACTTCACGTTTCATCAAGGTTGGCCAGTCGGGAATCACTTCTGCCAGAGAAGCTCTCCTGGCCTGCATGGAAGATCGGCGTTGCTGCTCAATGGCCTCGAGTTTGTCAACATTAACCTTTTTAATTGCAGTATCAATTTCCACAGATTGCCTGCGACTTCCTGGTTTCTGAACAAGTCAATAAGATAATCTATGATTTACCTGTAGTTGTACAGTTATCTAAAATGCGACCTTTAAGATCACAAAGAAAACATTTTGAACTATAACTTGCATAAACAAAATGTAAACAAAATATAATATAATACAACAGCATCAGCTTCTTCATGCCTGAATAAAATAATCGTGAGAATAGAGAAATGATGAGAATAAATGATTAAAGTAAAATGAATTTTCGGATTCAAAAATTGTGAGAGACATTTTTGTAGTTCTCTTGGTTCAGGTCTCAGCCAGGGATTTACATGGAATACCCAATATCACAGTCCTAAAGTTTAGAGTTTTACGCCCTTTTCAACACAGAAACGTCACATGATATCAAAGGCGGTTCAACAAAACTTGAGAACTTGTGAATCTCCAGGGCAGAGCCATGAAAACTTTGAAAGGTCCAGAGAAAAAATCCTGCACAAGGCGGGATTCAAACCAGGGCCTCCTCATCAAGTAACCAGTTTGCAGCATATCATGGTAACTTTCTCACCAACGTGAATCTCATTCATTGATAAACAACAAATCACAGGGGAAAAAAAAAAAAAAGAACACAGAATTTTCTCAAATCAGCAGGTAAATGAATTTAAGAAAGTAGTCGAACTTATGTAAAGCTTAAAAGAAGACTTCTCTTGCATTTGAAAAACTCATATTTCTCTATTTACAATTCAATAACAAATTCAAAATCAAGATGAAACAATAGTTTTTAAAATAGAATAGGATTTGAAGCACGCAATGAATAAAACAACCAAATAAATGTTGGACAGAGAGCTTAATATGACTGTTAAAGAAATCTAAATCATGTATAAAGAAGACACACAAGTAGAAAGCAGAAAAATGGCAAATAGGCCCAGAAAATTCACAGTCCTCTGCAAGAAAAACACGGATGAAACATTGGTCTCACTAGATAATATGTGAAAAATGACAAGTTCATGGCTAAATTTAACTCATTTTCTTAGCTTACACTGTGAGCAATTATTCCCAATGACATATTTAGTTTTCTGGCAGTTCTGATATATGTCGTCAGTGTATAATTTACAAAACAATAGCAAAAAAAACTTTCTTAAAAGTTTATTGTAATATGTTAGTTTGCATCAAGAAGTAAATAAATTATGATTATGACTATATTACAAAGTAAGACTTTTTAATTACTCGTTTATTCAAAATGTTCAATGAAATATCTTTAAAAACGTTGTTCAGAAAATTGTTACAACAAATAATTTCTGAAGAGAATAGCATATTTTTTCCCTACTCAATCGAAACAGTTCTGAAAAAAAAAAATCACAAAAAAAACTATCTATTATCATAATATGTTATGACACCACCCACTGAGGGAAAAACATTTAAACCATCCTAACTCTTTCCGTCAAGTGGCCGTACTATACGGCCAGTGCTGCCCAAGTCAAACCAGCGGTTGCTCTATACATCCAGTTTCAGTTGCTTGCCTAATGAGGTCTGGTATTTTTTAATTTTGGGAATTTTGGGGCGAGTACGGAAAGAGTTAAAGTAGTTTTTGACTACTGACATACTATCTACGTTACAACTAGTTAAAACTAACTTTTTCAAAATTAGTCTACATTCTTTAAATATTTTTTAGAGCAAAAAAAACCAACAAAACAAAACAAAACAAAAAAAAAACCCAACTAAGAAAGAAAAGAAATTTCCAAAAAAGCTGTTTACGTGCTTCAAACTTTTAAAACTGCAATTCTCAATTCAAACCGTCTATTTATTATAATGCAAATAAAATAAAAATAAAAAAAGAATGGATTAAAATAAGCATATTCTTCTTCAAGTTTACCCCTGCCACCCCTCAATCATATTGTTATCTTTTTAATACAAACTGTAAGTAAATGGGAACATTATCGACTAGTTATAAATTGTTATGAGGCATTAAAAGGCAAAGAGGTTCATTCATTATTTGGTATTATACAACATTAAAACTAAAAAAAATGTATTACGCATTATTCCCTTTTCCTTTTTATTAAAAAAATTAGGACATAATGCTTAAACAACGACAACAACAAAAAAGAACACACCTCCCTCCCCCCCCCCCCTCCCCTCCCCCCCCAACCAACCAACCAAACAAACAAAACCAAAACAACAAAAAACATAACCCCAACAAAACAAAACCAAACCCCAAAATTCACCCCAAAAAACAAGCCCCTAATAAATACCCACACACACACGCACACATAAGCCCCCCCCCCCCCACACGTCCCACATTGACCCCATTGATAATTTTTAAAATTAATACTAGTATATTACTGGTCTAGATTTTTTAAAAAACAAGAGCAATGCAAATAAACCTCATAAAGAAAGATAAATAATAATATGATGACGATAAAAAATAGAATAATAGAAAACAAACCCCAACAAAACTTTAGGAATCATAAAATACAAAACGCAGATGAACAACAACAACCAAAGCAAAAGGAATTTTATACTCTCGACCCAGGAGAGAATTACAAAGTTTTTTGATGCAAATATAAAAAGAAAAAGGTTAGGAAAATTGTCTAGAACTAAAATTCATCATTATGATCTCAACAATATTTAAAGAAAACAAGACTAGTTTTCTTCCAATTTATGTTCAGGAAAAAAAAAAGCAAAGAAAACATATTTGCAATCTACTGTCTATTTCTGCAAATGAAAATAAAGACAAAGAGAAAAAAAACCAAGAGAAGAGAACCTCTAAGTCCTTAGAATCATCCGTCGCACGAGAATCTCGCCTGGAGTCTTTACGCTGCGTTGGCAAAATGAGTGAGTGTATTGGTAAAGAAGGGGGTTTATCATGGGTAATAAAGGGACATAACTACAACATGATGAGCTTTTTAGAAAGAGATCCAAAGACATTTCAATCAATCATCTTCAATAAAATTAATTTCACATACCATTCCGTTTGACCAGCAATTCTAAGACAATTCTTTAAATATCAATTAGCTTCTATGTGCTAGGAAGACTTATATCATAACCGTTATATAACCCCGAAATCAATATTTGGGACATAAAATTTGCATCAAAGAATCACATCAAAATCAACTGAAATGGCAAATAAATCAGTTTAGCAAAATTTAATGACGATCATTCATAAGTTTAAAAAGTACCTGCATGTAAAACATAACACTAACACTTTATGTCTATAAAGCAGTTCATTTTCCCACACCTTTTCGTACAATAAAGGTTAAATTTGCCAATGGGATCAGAGTTGAAATTTGATCAAAGCTTGTGTAATGATATGCATATTTTTTTTTAGAAATTTAGAAATAAACATAAAATGCTAGTGTTTGAGATTTAATCATAACATAAAAAAAACAATACAAATAGTGAAGACATTTTTTGGGTGCCAATTCTTAAAAATAGTCATATAATTAAACAAAATCATAGAAAACGTATATAAAATAGAATAAATAACATGACTTGTCTTTACCTTTTCATCTTCAGAATCACTGCCTTCTGTCTTTTCGACTTTCTTCAGGCTCATCTTCATGACCTCAATCTGAGAAAGTCTCCTGCCTTTCTTATCCACTGAGGAAAAATAGTTATATTTTTAATCAACACGAGCCCATAAAAAAAAGTCTTAAAAGACTTACCCTTCATAGGCTAGTTTAGTCTGACCCTTCCTAAAAGCCATATATGTAAAGCAAGCAATTACCCCTCCCTCCAGTGGTAGTAAAAAATTTAATGACATATCTTATCAAACAGACGATCTCTAGCTATCATTAAACTTACAGTGTCACCTAAGATATAAATCTCTCACCATTTACAAGACAATGTGCTATTAATGAGAAATAGCTCCACTGAATATCAGTCCTTACTTTAAATATGTAGCAATTGGCTGGATCAAAGGCAAGTGGAATGTTTTTTCACCAAAAAAATAATATCTAGTCTTGACTCAAACACATCCAACATCAGATTTGTCACTAAATTGCTATTCTATCATTAATACAATAGGTTTGTGAAGGGCAAACTTTTACATAAAGAGTGACAAACCTTCAATCAACATTTAATTTTTTAGTAATACATATATAATATGCACTTTAGAAAAAATCTATGTTACAATTCATCAATTTCTTTATTCAGGCTCTTTATCATTTTTTAAATTCTTCCAATTTTGTTTTCATAATACGAAGATACATATATTCCTGCCTACCCATTCCCTCTAATTTTTCCCCAAAAAAGAGAAAAGGAATGAAAAAATAGTGAACAATTATCTCCGCATTGCAAGTAAGGAGTAAAGCCATGTCCAAGTGCTGTGGCAACGGTGATAGAATGGGTTATTCATATTTACTTAATTGACGGTACCAGGAGGAAAAGAAAAATTCCTTTCTATCTCTGTGGAGCAAGATTTTTCGCTCAGTTGAAATCAAAACAGGTAAGCAAAGAAAATTTTCTGATTAGTTGGTGAAAATCTTTGCCTCATAGCAATCACGGTACCGTCAATTTCTTCTAAGATATAGCAATGATTATTAGTCAAGTGAATATGTCAATGTTCACTGTGTGCTTTAAAAGATGACAGGAAAAAAGGACTAATTGTTAATATCGATGATTTCTATCTATGTAGCTTCTCGCATCGGCACTAGAAATTATTGACAGCTGAAGAGACAAACCAGTAGATTGAAAAAGTCAATTTGAGAAAAGTCCGTAAATATTTTTCTCCAAGATGGCCATTATTTTCATATTTGTTGAAATGAATGTGTAGAAAACATTAAATTCCATCAAACCTAGAATTGTGTGTAAGGAATAAAACATGCAAAAAAAATAAAAAAGAAAAGAAAAAAAGAAAGAAAAAAATGTGAAAGAACCCCCCCCCCCAAAAAAAAAAACCCAACCCAAAACAACCCAAAACCCCCCAACAAAACCCCCCCCCCTCGAAATCATGAACATGCAATGAGAGAACAAAAGGGTGAAAAATGAGAAAAAAAAAGTAACAAAAGGATCTCACGAAAAAAAAAGAGAAAAGAATATAAGGAAATAGATATGGAGAGTCCACCCACAGGAAGAATGGGAATAGTCACATTTTTGACAGCATCAAAATCTGAAGTTTAAAACTAATGACTACTTATTAAGATAAATTAGACCAATTCTGTTGCAAAAAGTTTCATTACAAAACATACCTTGTTGCAAAGTTATTTTAGAGAGGGACCCTCATTTGGATTATTCCTCTTCTTCCCTGTGGACTCCTCATATGCGAATATGGCCCAAAGATAACTATCTAGATCTCTATCAAACAGTTAACTGGGTATGACAGTGGAAAACATAGAAGCCATCAGACCAACACATGTCTGGGGTCAAAGAGGCCTTCATGTACTACAAACACACTGATCAACACATAACAATCAACAACTCGGACGAGCCCAACAAGTGTCAGGAGTCAACACATAACATAATTTTTCATGGCAACATACAGATTAAAAATCACATTATGACAAAAACAACAACAACAACAACATATATATTTATAAATAATCAAACCACAATGAAAAGAAAGGAAAAATCAAACAAAAACAATAAACAATGAACAAAGTTATAATAAAGACAAAAACAAATACTCCAACAACAGATATATAATAATGATTTTCCTCCGACACAGAACAAAAATCACAATGTCCATGAGCACACAGAAAAAGAACAGAATTTCTCCCCTAATTTAACAATTTACTATGAAATAACAAATAATATCATGTGATTTAAAAATCAGTTAGAGAAATAGAGCTATAGCTATATTATTAGTCAGGGGTCGGGCAGCAAACAATCGTATCTCAAAAATCAGTATTTTTCTGGAGAAGCAAAAAATACTGATTTCCTCCAAAAGTATGCATGAAATTGTTCCGATATCTGGCATGAAATGCTTGATTTTGTTGATGGAATAGATCAATTAGTCGTTTTGCTAGAAATTGACAGCCAACCTGATGTCATGCAAGCTATGGTATCTTGAGATACAGTGGTTTTGCTTTCCTACCCTCACAGTTAAAGACGACATTTGAAGGTGAGGACTAAACTAGGGACAGTGTGTTTGAGGCCTCTTCACAAGCAAGCACACACATAACAATGATTGGACAGAACACATTAGATAATAAAGCAGAAATACAGCTTTAATTCTGGACTTCTAAGGAATGGTTTTTTACTAACATAAAAAAACATGGTGTTCAATGCAAACTATATTGTATTTTATGTAGGCAAAAAAAACAATGAAAGAAAAGAAACAATTATTTGATTTCCCACAAAGATGTGCTGAGGCAGGCAAAATGTTCAAGGACATAGGATTGGATGCTGTATCAAATCCAAGACTGGAAGATGATCAGCCCAATGAAGAAATTGGTCAGGCTTGTTTAGATAATTTGTTTCAAATCATTGTCTCTAGTGAGACTGAAGTTGGCTACCAGTTACTTGAGTGACAACACTTATCAAGCAAATACTGTGTTGTGTCCCCCAGATTTAAGTTAAAGTGATCAATTGTATGTCCTGTTCAACTCTTGAACATCATTTCAGAGGCTGGACCTCCTGTTTATTGTCCATCTCTGACAAGAGGCATATAATCTCTTTGAGCAGGCCCGGATTTGAACCATGGACCTCCCAATCTGTGAGTGAGTGCTTTACCACGGTGCCTCAGAGGAGAACACCCACCCAGATTTGTCACTCAAATACCAAATACATAGTAGCCAGAATCATTCCTCATTAATTTTATGTTGATATACCCGAAAGATATTTACCACAAAACCAAAATATAGGAGAATAAAATCCAAGGTTGTGATAGGCTTGTCATCCTGCTTATATCCGCTCACCCCCCTAATGTCCGCCCACTTCATCTATTTTTTCAAGATACAGACAAACTGGGGCAATGAAGACAACTAATTTTTTTATAGATAAAAAGTTAAATGTAGGACTCAACTGCTGACAAAACTTTGTCTAGAACAAATGAAAAGTTTGTCTGTAATTTGAAGAAAAAAAAAGATGAGGTGGACAGACATAGGGGGATGGGCGGACATAGGCAAGATGACGCTACAAAGACATGAGAACATGAACATTTTGTGATGCAGAAACATTGACACAGTGTGTGCTACAGGCATGTCAGTGCAAACAACACTAATGCCGCCTCTAAAACGACGAAAACAAAAGACATACCCATATTATCTTTCTCTGTCAGAAAAAGATTTTTTACATCATCTTGAAAAAATGTTTTCAAAATCTAAATTTTACAAACATATAATGTATTAAACAAACAAAAAAGTAAGCTCAACGTCTCGAAAACTATTACAGTTAGTATAGAATGAAAATAATAGAAGCAAAAAAATCAAAACGGCCCAAAAAAAATATGAACGTATGGCAAACTAAAGAATTATCAAATTAAGCATAAAAAGGCTCCACAACTTAAAATAAACATTATCTTAGCTCTCAGAACAAACAAAATTGTATTCCTGAGAGGTAAACAGTGCCTGTACTTACTTCATCCTTTTTACCAAATCATAAATATTTCAGATAATGGCATGCATTAATGTATTGTTTGTTTCAGTATAATGTACACTAAATAAACGCAGCATGAAGTTCAAGAAAGCTCCGCAGCAAAAAAAAATAGAACATCCTGTATTTGATGAACAAAGAATGCTATCTGGTCCATTCATCTTTTTTACCTGGCTTGAGAGTCATATCAGGTTCTTCCTCTTCTTCTTCTTGTTTCTTCTTTTGCTGTCTGAAATGACATTATCATTAAACGTAAAGTTGAATCACAAGTAATTATAAATGGTAGGAGGAAAGGAATAAAGTATGATACTGACAGAAAAATAGCCACACAGAAGACAAAATGGTATGTGACAGTGTTGCAGGGTTTCTTATGTTTGTTTGATCAAACCCCATTAATACCACAGAGCAGTGTTGGGGCCAGCCCCATTTTCGGTCAGGAAAGGCACACAAGATAAATAATATAAATGTCCACCAAGCATAGCTTAACACAGGGTTGGAAATTCTGTGGATCAAAGAATTTCAGACAAGCAGGTGATCATCCCACTGTGTCCATAACTCTTTCTTGACACCACAAACAATACACTGAGCAGCATTAATCATAAGCGAGGCCAATAAACAAATTCATGTAGGCCTTTTGGTCACCCCTCAGCTATATAAGAACTGGAAGAATTTGCCATTTTGGGCATGTTTTCTAATGTATATCCATTTTTCTGGGACCATTACCTTCTCCTTTCCCATTGCCGTCTGTGTGATGCTTGTTAGAAGAGAAGCACTGCGACACAATTTTGGTCATATCGTGCAGGGAAATAGTAAGACGATAGTTTAAGCTAACAGAATCAGAAACACAAATGACAAAGCAACTTTAAATCTCATCCCTACATACATAATGATGGATGGTATAATCATACAGTGCTAAATTACCTGAACCTGGAGGTTTAACAGGAGTTAAGAAAGAAAGAAACAAACAAACAAACAAACAAACGAAGAAGATATGTTGTTAAATCAAGACATAGATTAATTTTCTAATCTAAAAAAGTTCCGATGGAAATTTAGAGAATAAAATTTACTTCATTCTTTATTTCTATTCTTGTTTTTGTTTTTTGCTGTTTTAGGGCTCTATCAACACAGGTAGGTCATTTCAGCACCCGCCACACAGCTCCAAACAAATAAAAGGTAACTAGATGCCACCCATAGACGAATATTCTCCTTCTTTACTTGTTATTCAATGCTAGAATATCAGTAAATATCATAAACCCCATCTTTTAAAAAAATCAGACATTTAGTAAAATAAATGTATTCATACCCCATGATTAACATCCTGAATAACTTCTTTTCAAAGTGATAATAAATACAGATAAAGACACTTTTTTAATATCGAGAAAAGACCTAAAAACACATGACTTATTATAAAAAGATGAAATCTTGAGAGAATATTTTGATAAAAAATAGACCCAGTGCAAAAAATGTAATCAACCGCCTCAATTTTAACCTAACCACAATATTCAACAGTTGATGGCTAAATGGGCAACAGTCTGACATTTACAAAGAAATATTGATATCTTGCTCTTACTCCATGTGTATAAATCAAATTAAAGATGAGCAGGCACTAGTAATGGTATCAAGTAAAAATGGAATATGTGGAAGAGCCATAGATGAAGAAAAGTGGTCTGTGAATGGCAAGACTGCCTAGCCTGAGAGAGGGAACCACACGCTCTACTGACCAACTAATCCACCACTCCTTGTGTATCACTATTTTATCCCAACGTGGTTAATGTAAAATATCAAATAATGATTGGTATGTATTATGAAAACAGCAGCGAATCAAAATCATCTATTTTTAACTCCCATGGCAATTTCAGGGTTAAAAGCACTTGAGAAAAAGTAAGATTAATATTAGATAAGACATGTAACACCAATTTGCCAATACCTGTGCTTCAACAAAGATCTGTAATCCAGTTGAGAGTCCTTTGGATCTACACATAGAACAATGATAAAACATTGATAACAAAGTCATGGACACCTGAGTTGGTAAATGGAAATGCTTCAGTTTAAAACAAAAGAAAGAATGCAAGATAACCATAATTAGGAGGATTGACACGAGTAATATTCAATATTCTGTTAGAAAACATAAAGCCCTGAACCATCAAAATACGTCATGCAAGCGCTGTATAAACAAGGATATAAATGTGTACTATAAGACAATTGCATGTACCGTGCAATGCCGAGAGAACTTAGATAATAGCAAAGCAATAGGTCATGACGCAAGATAAAAGCAGTCAACTTATTAAAATAGTTCTAATGAAAAAAATACCAGTAGCACGATAACAGATAAAACAATTTTATTTCTTTATTTAGCAAGCAAATAAAAAAAGCGACAATATGCATCTATCGTGCAGATAAATCATAAAAAGTTTGCCATTCAAATAATAATGAGAAATGAAAGAAATAAAACTGTACAAATGACAAAATCAAAATAATATAATACAAGCTTACTACAGAAAAAGTAGTACACAAGGCAATATCAATACGTTATTTCATTGCATATGTTAAAACATAATTAATAAGTAAAAAATAACTCAATTGTAAATAAAGCAAAAAGTTAGAATGGAGAGATCCAATGTTCCAGTATGTTCGAAATGAAAAAGAGAATTAGTTTGTTATTGAAGCAATCAAATTTACAAATGTTTCCAAAATGCATTTCCTTTTTTAGTTAGACCTTTTGTATAATAACAGCATCTCTCCACCCTGACTTTCCTTTTTTTTTAGCTACAGCAGCAACTTACCAATAAAAGAAAAAAATATTTTTCAGTCGTGGCAGCCAAAATGAAAAAAAGAAGGTTCTACAGCAATGGAGGCTTTGGAAAAAACCTCATTCCAAACTTCAGTTGCAAAAGCTACAAAACTAAATTTGTCGCGCGAAAAGCCAAAAACACTTTTTGAAAAAATAATAGCCAAGTATGAAATACGATTCAAGCACATGCAACAAAAAGTGTATAAAAGTAAAAAACATTAGCCAGTGCTATTATATAATATTTCAAAGCTCCTAAAGATATTCATGATGAACCATAAATTGAAAACAGATGCTGACAACACAACTTGATAAACATAATCATGCAACATATAGATTAGCAGAAGAAATGATCAATTATTGATAGCCTTGGGTTAAAAAATTAAAAAATTATAAGATACATGGTACAAAACATCATGCTTTCAATAGGTTAAGAATCAAGAATGACAAGCCTTTATACAAAAGCAGGATAACATTATAATGTTCACAAAAATAATTAATAGTTTCTGGATTTAAATCTCAAATATGACAGTCCAAATCTAAACATATGTTGAAACCAAAGAACGAAATGTTCAGCGCCAAAAGTAATCTATCTAGACAATTCATAATGGAATGTTTTACAACTCAAACACGCTAAAGTAATTGACTGGTTACATCAAATAGTTCGAAATATCATAACTAGTAACTGATTAGGGTCTTTAGACACATAAAAAACACTTTTATAAGGTAAACTAAAGTTGGTAGATGTAACAAATTACTTTGTAAGTCAAGCACAAACAAAAAGAAAAAAAAAAGTTCTTAATTGAAATTAGATTCATTTGAAAGAGCTCACCTTTGACGAAAACACTGAAAGTTGCAGTGTCAGTGATGGCACCTTCGTCTTCAACATTGACGCTATATTTAGCTTCATCAGTAAGTCTTGTCTTTTTGATGACGAGGGTGGAGGACAGGCCATCATTTTTCACAGTAGTCCTAGAGTCATTGCGAAGTTCCCTGACGCCTCTGAAAAAGCGAATCACTGGGGAAGGCTTCCCACGGGGATCAACCGATACAGTGACTTGCAAGTCTTCACCTAGTGGCAACAAGAAGAGAGAATAACAACATCATTGTTACTTCAATGAAAAATAAATGTTGGCCCCAAAAATTGTGACCTGATTGAAAAATTATGAGGCCCTGCAAGTGACCTAAGGAAAACCTTCCAGTTCACAACATCTGCTGGAATTAGATTGCAAACAACCGCAGAATACAAAGAAGAAAAATAATCTATATCTATAAACGAGTATGCCCGATTCTTGTCAGGCATTTTCTTAGTTCCCACGGCACCGATTGCTACCTAATTTTGCATCTGGTTTATAATTCAGCTGGAGATGGTTCTTGGCATATTGAATATCAGATCGGCTGTGTTGTTGATTTGATAGAAAATACTTTGTTTCTTCTAATTTTATGAATTGCCATTCATAGTTTTCACTTTCCATAATTTTTTATGCTTCCAATAGACAAACTATTAGTTCCTGTGGCGTGTTGAATAGTGTTCACAGATTGTAATACAATAAAGGGTATGGAGCATAATGAAAACATTTTGTTGTCAACCTGGCAAAGCTGAAATGAACTTTCACCTCACCCTACCCCCCATCCTTCAAAACTCATAATCATAAGTACCTTCAACGTTCGAAGAACGGGACCTTTTGCTTGTTAAATATAAATCAGAAGCTATTTTCAAAACCTTGTTTTTATCTTTTGCTAGTCCATTTCATTGGTCCATTCCAAAAATAAATAACATAAAAAAGCTTGACAAACAATGTGTGATAGATCAGCATCTTATCTAGATGAAACATTATAAACAAATGAAGGCTGAAAGACATCGTAAATATAGATATAGATATAAATGCTTTGCATTTTCATTATCATTATTATTATTATTACTATTATTATTATTATCATCATTATTATTATAATCATTATCATTATTATCATTATAACCAGTTATAGCATTCAGGTAAAAAAATAACTAAAATATATAGATAAACAAATTTCCGAAAGAATGAATAAAGTTTATTATTATTATTATTATTATTATAGATGTCATTTTTTAGAAGATAATTCTATTGTATGTATTAAAATCAGTCGTTTTCCTTCCATATGTGGGAGTTCTCAATATAATCTCCCTTTTTTTTTTATTGAACAGTGGTCAAGTCATTTGCCTCTTGGGGGGGCTAGGTTTGAATCCCGCCTTTTTGTCTGGCCCTTACAGAGTTTTCATGGCTATACCCTGGAGAGTCATGAGGAAGTTCTTGAGTTCTGTTGAACCACCTTTGATATGACATTTCTGTGTTTAAAAGGTTTCAAGTTCAAGCTATTTTTTTTACAGATTTTCTTACCTTCCATCACAACTTGATTTTCAGGTTTTTGTGTCAGGCTTGGCCCAGTGCCAATCTGGATCACAGGTTTCTGAGGAGAGATTACACAAGAAGAGTTGAGACAAAACACTATACAGCAGACAACGTTTAAAATGAAAGCTAAGGGTCCAACAGGACTATTTTGGTTTAAATGATGTTTGGGTTTACCGCTTATGTACAATTCAGACATTTCAATTTCTTTCTGTTCATCGCTATCTTTTGGTTTAGCTGTTTTCCACTGTAGAACAACAATCTGTTAGATTCATAATCTACTTCCTATCTTTACCGTTCATCAATTCAAAGCACAACTCGTGTTCTGCGTTGAATAATACACTGCTACAATTTACCCATATAAAATGCATAACCGTACTTGTGGTATAATAATCAATGAATTTCTAAAAACTCCAAACTTATTCTATTCCATTGTGTTATAACTGTAAAACTATTTGATTGTGTTCACAAATAACCAAAGCTTGGTTTTACGCTTAAAAAAAAATTAAGAATGAAAAAACTTACCATGCTACCTTTTCCTAGAAAAAAAAAGGGAAAGAAAAAAAACAATGTGAATTTTTGTTCTAAAATCAACCTGCTTACACTACATGTGTTAATGATTACACAACACATTGAATAATACAACACATTAACATTAACACATTAAGGTGACGAGACAATACAGAATGTATTGGACATGGTAGAGATTAATGTGTAAATACTAGGATGTGTGTGAATATACATTTATTAATATAGCCATACCGCTAGATACAAGGTGATCAAAACGATACAAATATATTAGTTTGACAACAATTTGAAGCAGAACGCCATTATATATAGTTTAGAATAGCAATGGTGTTATAAAACATGATGGAAATGACAAAAACTAGTATTCATAGTTGTAAAAAATCCTTCAAAATATATGGTGTAGAAAATATCATTTCACTTTTAGAGTGCTTGTGGGAAAAAAGGTGAAACCAACTGGATCTACAAGAAAACGCTACACAAGTGATTTTGGTAGTCTGGAAAGATTAGTTATGTAAAAGGACTAATAAAGAACAAAATCTCTCGACTTACAAAGAAATTGTCTTGATATAGAAAAAGTAAAATTCTGTTAGTTTGTGCAAAAAATTGTATTCTAATTTCTGCATGTGCAATTAGTTGTGAATTGTTATTCTTTCTTTTTTTTTTTTTTTTTTATCACTGATAAGATTTTATTAACACTTCCTAAAGTAATAAATAATAGGGTTTCATAATGTTTATTTAGAAAGTATCTCTGACTCTATTTTCTTTCATATTTTTTCCCCCCTTAATCAGATACCTATTTACCTTTGTCTGGTGTAAGGTTAAATCATGATCATCAAATTTCCTTTATTCATGTCTATCATTAGACCTTTTCTTTGTATAATTATATTCCCATCTTTTGTACAATTCCTAAATTTGAGAAGATTCTGTGATTCTTTGAGTAATAAACCGCTAAGTGTATTGCTCATGGTGCCAGTAAAGAGTTATAGATAAAGTGGGCTGATCACCTGCTTGTCTGAAATTCTTTGATGCATAGCATTTCCGGCTCTGTGTCCAGTCATGTTTAGTGGTCGGGGTGCCTGCATTAATGGCAGGTATTTTGTGTGCCTTTCATGGCTGAGCATACGGCTGGCCCCAACAATTTAGATTATTGACAACCATCTAATTAATCTGATAGAAAATTTATGATTCCTGCTTTGAGGAATACTTATGTAGATTATGTTTAACTTCATAATGATGCAGTCTTGCCACCCCAATGAATGGTTTGTGATAATGAGATAAATCTTAAGGCTTTAACACACTAATTATATAGATATTATTTGAACACTGTGTCACCACTAAAACACATACCTAAAGCTAGGATGGGTTGTGTATTTTGGTGCACGTTTTTGAGAACACATAATATGATCTACAGTCTACAGTAACAATACATCTATTTGTGAAACCCAAATTAATTCATATTGTGTACAAGATTAAAATACTATTCATGCCATTAATGAGGTTGGTGATCATTATGATGACAATGACTATTAATGATGATGACAGCATAAAGGACAATATTTCAATTTGTTGCTACTTGTTGATTTAGAATATATAATTCATATTTTTTCTTTTTTTTTACCTCCTGGTCCTCAAGGTCATCCATCAAGATTTGGAAAATACTAAAATATTCTTGAATTTCCTCATGGTATCATGCAACACGATGTATATTTCTTGGACAGCCAATATATTCGCCCCCCTTATAACGATGATTTTATGTCATTGTTGTACCTTTGTTTATTGTTTACTGATAAAACGCGTTACAATTTCCTTCATGGATAATAAACAATACCTCACCTTACCTCACCTCACCTTACCTCACCTTACCTCACCTCACCTTACCTTAGCTTACCTTATGTTAAAATATGTGACATAAAAAAATCCCAACTCATTTAGTCAAAATGATATTTATGAAAGATGAACAATTGAGAATGAAAATGTTTTTATTGAAGCCAGATTTCAACTTGGCGAACCCTTTTTTGGTCCATCTTATATCTAAATGAGATTTGGGAAAGTATTCTGCAATAGACCAGCATCATATCTAGAAAGAGAATTGCCAAAACTCTGGCATAATGGGGTGAAAATTACAATGTCTGACTATTAGGTCACTGTTAAAATCTAAAGGTTGAAAAAAAAAAATGATATAAGACAGATTATAAGGAAAATATATCACAAAAAAAGAAAGAAAAATTTTGCAGATCTTAATTTTGAAAATTCTGACCATTCACTCTCTTACCAGTTTAGAGTGACAAAAGTAAAATAAATAACCAGTAACACCTTTGAGGAAAACAACTTGTTTTGTTTTGTCATCCATAGCACATATGTTACCACTAAGCAGTGTTGCGCCCAGTTCCATGTCTAGCTGTGTTGAACACTGAACACAGCACTGAAAAAGCAGGTAGATAAAGGCGGGGTCATCAGCCAACCCACTGTGTCTAAGAAAACGACTTACCTTTTATAATTCCATGGCAATGAGTTCACAGCGTGTATCATTTAAAAGGCAGTTCAATGTAAGGGAACAAAATGCAATAGGATAGGCATGCATATAGAGATAGGCCAATGTAGACAAACGGATAGGGAAGCATTCACACAAGCCAAGAGATTGTAAAAACATTCTTCTCATATTCATCAAACAAGACTGATCATAGATTTTACATAATATCATCAACCATGAAATGAATTAATCATGTATAAACAAATTCAACATATATATTCATTACTTGTCACATTTCTTTGCTATAATTTTTTGTTTCATAAAAAAAAGGAATTAAGTTTTCAAATGTTTCATAAATCTATCTAATAACAGAATATTTCAAAGGTTTCTCACATTGTATTAATTTTTCAACTTTAATTAATCTCAAACAGATATTGTATAAGAAGCCAGCCAAAATATACAGAATACCTATTTAAAATATCAAAGGATCTACATCAAATGATGAAACTTGAATAATTGATCTTGAACTTGGAGAATCTATTTTGAGAGTACTGTAATTCCTATTTTCAATTTCTTTTTATGTTAAACCCGTACTATCTTTGATTTAATCACTCTATGTTGAAAACTTGAAACAAGCAACTTTAGAACTGTAAATCCTCCGTGAAGAGATGTATCAGCGATAGCAAAGATGATGAATACATAAGATAAACGACGTAGAGTTCCCCCTGAATTGGTGAGTTTATTTCACTCAAGGGTGCTTCACCTCTAAACACGGAAGTTTCAGAATTTTCCCATTTCGATAGCAAGAGCAAAATATTTTTAATCAAACATCAGCAAACAAAGGGACATCAATCTACTGCTGACCTTGGTAAAACTGCTTGAGTCGTTTATCTTATCGTTGGCAATCTTTGGTGATAGTATATCACCTATCAGATTTTGAAAATATTCTGACTGGCTACTATCAAAATCCTTCTTATAGATAATTCAATTCTTTAGATTTGAGAATACCAAGAAACTTAAGCCTTAAATGTGTTTTGCAATTATGATTTACGTGACTTTCAACAGTCAAGATTGTATCTTCGACTTGTTAGATTTATAAATACGAAACTTAATTTTTTAACTTTAATGTGTTATGCAATTATGATTTAAGTCAAGGGTGGGCAATTGTTTTTGCTCAGGGGTCACTTTGAGAGGGCTATGGTTAGCGGAGGGCTGCATCTTCTATAAACCCCTTGGTGGTGGAGTTATAGTTAGAAGTGATTTGCTCCTTACGCTTTCTGTCCCACAACGTCTGGTGTGACGACAACCACTGATGTTAATACTCTTTGATCTCTATGGGCCGCAAAAAACTCTGTGGTGGGCCACAGCAGCCTGTGGGCTGTAAATTGCACACCCCTGACTTAAATGATTTGTTACTGTCAAGATCATGTCAGAAAGAGCTGTATATCTTTCAGAAAGAGCTGTATATCTTTCTGTGGACCTACCTTCATCCGAATCCTCTTTGTCATCGCCGTTGAGCATTTGTTTGTCTAGATCTGCCTCATAACCATCTTCATCATCTTGTGACATCTCATCTTGTCAAAATGAACATAAGCTATTCTTTAAGTGCAAGGCTCATAGAAATTGGATTGTAGACAGACAGATCGGGGAAGAAGCAAGCAGAGTATAGGGGGGTTTCAAAGAATGGCATAAACATTTCCACTTCTTCCTTTTCCATGGAACTTTGAAGTTTAAGTCAAATACTAAATTGAAAACAAATATTTTTTTATTTTCCTCATTAGTCACCTTCCATTCGAAGAACACCTTGATAACATTACATAATTATTATTTTCATTCTTATACTCTTCTCCGCAATTAATCTTCAAATATCAGGTCATCTTATTGTCATGTTGGCTAGTGATTTAGTCCTGATTGGTTGATGGAATGGACAATCGTCAAGAAAACACATCATAAATTATTTTGTTTCCTTCGAAAGATTTCAGTTGTAAGAACTGATTTCATGAAATAGAGAGGGCTTCTCAAAACCTTGATTTAGAATTTCATCGTTCCATTGAAAAGAAAAAAGGAAAAGAAAGGAAATCAAATTAAAACAAACAAAAAATGTCAAGACTTTAAATTAGCCAAACTGCAGTATGATAGATTTGACTTTTACATTCAAAGAGGAAAAAAGTCATGATACTTCAAATGCTCATGGATCAAGGTACATTATCATCATTCTAATTCTCTAAACGCATAAGTCTGAAATTTCCCCATGATGTTTTTATACTATTTCCACCATTTAATCAAATAGTTCAGTGCTATATCCATACACATCTTGGAACAAATAATATCTTTTAGACATATGATTAAAACAAGTCAAATACTTTGTTGTGGAGTTATTGTTCTTAGACTTTGTTGTGGAGTTATGGTTCTTAGACTTCCACTCAGGAAATGTTTTGTTGGCAGACTTACACGTTCAGAGATTTATATTGACAATATTGTTTCATTTTTTATTCAAAGTTATTCATGATGCCTTACGCTAAATTTTCTTTCTTTCCTAATACAGCTAAAGCAAAAATAAGGTAGCATGATTAATCCCAAATGGACTAATACAACCACATATATCAATACTGACTGCTATGAAAGAGAGTGTATATATCTTAAAATAAGCTATGCTTTATTAAGGTTGTTAGAGGCTACTCTAGCACATGGGTAATTGCTAGATATTCATATTAATTTGCTATCTGGTGTAACAATAACATCCAAATTATGGATTTATTAGTAAAGCCATAAAAAGCAATATATCTACTACTGTTATATCATATGGTATGTTGTTATATATTTTGTTAAGAACATTGAATCAAATGAGCTCTTTTTACAATTTTCAGTCAGCACTCAATCAACATCTAATAGCTTTGTGTACAATAAATTCATATCAGACAGGGTGTCATTGACAATAAATTGTGTTAGATGCTTATCTATCTAAACTATTGCTCATTCATTTGACTTGCACAAGAGTTTTTTTTTACAAATTATTCTTAACATCTACTTCTAGTTGGATGCTGAGCAATTCAAATCAAAGAAGCATTGTGCCTTGTTCTTGATGTTAAGCTTGAGACAAATCTGTATTAGAGTGTTAGATTTGTTAGAAGATTATAAATTATAAATTGTGAGTACAATTAGATGTAAAATAAATGTGTTACTTTTCTTTTTCTGTCTTTGTTTGTGCCATCAAGCAAACTCGCATTTGACTGTGCAAATTATTGCAAGGTTAGACAAGCCTGACATAATGTGCAGATGTTATTATTATTGTGTCAATTTCTATTCTATTAGTGATAATTAGTTTAGATATATCTGTCCTACTAGTAATCACATTTCAATTAATAATGCCAAACAAATTAAATCACAAGTTTAGGTTAAGGTTAGGTGTTTTTGTACATATTTAATACATGAATTGTGAAATGGAAAATTACTGAAAAAAATTAGAATAAATTCATTCATACCTCAGCCTGGTGTGAGAGACATGCTTCAGCGACTTCCAAACAACATGCCTCCATAGTTTCCAGGTGACATGCATTTCTTAAACGTGCAAAGCATTTTTACCTTCCTCCAGGATGGTCGTAGGTTTTTTCACGTATTGTTTCTGTGCTTTGGGCTTTGATTTGGACTTGGAACCATTTTCATCATCAGAATTTACATTTTCACTATCTCCTTTCCCATTCATATCACTACCTTTATCTTTTGTGTCTTCTGCGTCTTCGTCTTTTATAACAATGGAAGGAGGTTCTGGTTTCTTTGGCTGTTCTTCCTTCTTTTCAGGAGGTGGTTCTACTTTCTTCGGTTCCTCCTTAGGCTTGGCTTGAGCTTGTGGTGCCTTTTTGGCGTCCATTTCTTCTTGCACTTCTTTGGCTAAAACCGTAATTTGGGGGGCAGCAGACAAAAGACGAGAGATAAAATCTAACAAGCAAGATCCTCTACTCTAGCTTAGTTCATTTGCAAATACATCTAGGAGAAAAGGAGAGAAATAGTTTTCTTTCCCTCTCTTTTAGACGAGCTATGATAACAACAATCTTCAAAGGAAACAACATGCGACGTAAATATGAATTTGAAGCAAATTTTCTTTCTCATAAATCTGTTGAATTTGAGATTGAAAATAATGAATGCAGTCTATACAAAGGATTGGATTTCTTTTCATAGTAAAGGGATATTGAATAGAGAGGAATTTCATATGTGGCCAATCTGCACAAATTGCTCATAATGGTACCGGTTGGAAAATTGAGAAATAAACCAAAATCATCATGTGTGTAAAATTGTTGACTTTTCATCGCTTGACCAGATATCAAGACATAATGATGACACAGGTGTCATTGGAAAAGACGTAACCTGGTTTGTGACACGGAAAAGGTATAACACAGTGTTTGTAATTTCAAATATTCCAAATGTACCATCAGGACCGATTTGTGGTGGTGGGTCACATATATTGCATGTGACCGGTTCTGATAAAGTGGAACAAAAGTCAGAATTTATACATTTTGAGATATGGGTATTATTATAATTGGGAAAAAATGCCTCTTTCAAATGATATATATCTCTAAAGGTTGAAGGGTAGCTCAGATATTGCAGAGTGAATTTGGTTGGCTAAGTGGATCATAAAAATGATCCTTTCTTTCTTTATCAAGTCCTGTTATACTTTTCGTGTGTCAGGTTTAAAAGAATACCGATCCTATAATGTTTGTTATCTCGAAATTAAATTCTCTGACTTGTGTGCCACTTTGTTGCGAACGTTCACATATATGGAAAAATATGCAAGAAATTGGGGAAATACAACAGCAGATCATAATATTGCAAGTCATCTAACACAGTTTTTGCACCTCCATGCTTACAATCCTTTGAAGTACTTCAGACAGAATCTCTCCCAACACTACTTGGGACTGTTATATGCACACTCTTTCATTCTGTGAACCACTGCCGAAATTTCTTTGCAGAGCAAGAAGTTTTCGCAAAAAAAATAATTAAAATCTTGCAAAACAAAGAAAAATATATAGGGGGGTTGGAGAAAATCGTTGCTGAAGAATACCTAGATAAAGGAACTTTATATGCACACTCTTTCATTCTGTGAACCACTGCCGAAATTTCTTTGCAGAGCAAGAAGTTTTCGCCAAAAAAAAAATTAAAATCTTGCAAAACAAAGAAAAATATATAGGGAGGGTTGGAGAAAATCGTTGCTGAAGAATACCTAGATCAAGGAACTTTATAAGAATATGTAACGCAGTGAAAATATACTACAAATATGCCCATACAAAATAACATGCCAATAGTTCCTTATAATAACTGCAAAGTCAAAGAGTGGAAAGAGAGTAAAAAACAAATACTCACGGCCTGGTTGTTTCTGTCAAAAATAAATAAATCAATAAGAGCAAAGGTAATTTTATGCGTTGATAATGTCACAAAAAATATCAAAATTATGATATTCACATGGATAATATAATCAAAATCAAATATAAGAGTCAAATCCAAATTCCTTCAACTGGGTGGTAAATGTATAACTAATCTACATAGCGTTGTTTGTTTACTCAACTATCTGGTCAAAAATGTGAATATCTACAAGAAGTCATCAAATATCTAATAGATTTTAAAGATGTTCATCATTTGCCTGGCAGTATTCATTTACTAATAAAACTCCAAACATCTTTGGTATAGAAATTATATGTCTTACATTATCTTGAGGAGTTTCTTTTGATTCTTGTTGCTCTTTTTTCTCCTCTTTCTTTTCTTCCTTCGGCTTTTCTTCTTTCGGCTTTTCCTCTTTTGGCTTTTCCTCTTTCGGCTCATCTTTTTTCTTCTTGGGTTTTTCTGAGAAAAAATAAATAATTGACTCAACAAACACACTTCTTCTGGAAATTAGAGTTATAAGACTTCCTATGTCAAATTATGACCTAAAACTCTATTCACAGATAAAAACTATGAAAAATGCCATTTTGAAAGATATTTTTATAATCAAAACCCCAAAATCTTGCCAAAAAATCCAGCAAACACTAGCACAATTTCCTTCCAATAGGCCCATCTCTGTAAAGCTGACAAACTGCATTATTTTTTACATCTTAAGCAAAAGTGAATCTTACATTTTTCCTTATCCTGGGAGGGAAGAGGATATGAAAAATATTTATTTTGTCACGATATGAACAGAAATCTCATTTCTCACTCAACTAAATAAAGAATCATCATAATTAATAATAATAATGTACACTTATATTGCGCGACGCAATCCTCTTGGGAGAAAGGCTCTGGGCGCATAAACACCGACTCAAAAAGACATGAACAGGAGACATCCTAATTACCTTTGATTTGTAGACTGGCAGAAGACATAGCAGATCCAAATTTGTTTCTAACCTCTACGGCGATATCACCTGCATCAATTGGTGCTACTTGTGTAATAGTTAACTTGGCAGTGCCCCTACTATAATCCATCTTGTGCACAAAGTCAGGCCTGATGGACTTCTTGTTCTTGGTCCATGTGGCCTCAATTGGCTCTGTACCTGACACTTTGGCAATCAGCTCAACCTTATCACCCTCATTTACATTCTGAAAATAGATAAAAGTTTCAGTTAGTCGTTTTACACCCTTTTTGACACATAAAGATCATTTCAGAGGCGAGACCTTTTGTTTATTGTCAATCTCCGATAGGTCCTGAACCTGTTGAGCCAGGAAACACGCCCTTTAAACTCTTTTATTCCACTGTCTGGTCTATCATAGAATACTTTCTCAGGACTCGTTTGAGAATTGGTACCCATTTCTACACCTGGGTCGAGTGAGGCAAACAGAGTTAAGTTTCTTGCCCAAGGAAAAAACGAAGTGCCTGAAGCCAGACTCGAACCCACGACCCTCGCCATGGACGTCCGTAGTCTAGACCACTCGGCCACCTCGCCATATATACGTGACAATTTAACTCTTAATGCCTATCAATATATAACAGTATTGCCAATGATTATACCATCAGCAATATTTTATATCAAATTAAAATATAAACGAGTTCTTACATAATAAAAGGAAGTGATTATTCGGACCTGAAAGTTGGCGATACATTAAGTTCATTTGAAGAGTTAGGGTTAGGGTTAGGACCCCCCCCCCCGCCCCCCCCCGACACTTAGGGTTAGTCGTTAGGGTTAGGGGTTCCCGGGGGTCCGAATAATGACCAGATTATTTGCATCCCTGGGGTCTGAATAATGACAGCCATAATCATTACCTGTGGTGTAAGCTTTTGAGTGAAAGTTGGAGCCTCTCCTTTGGGCTTTGGCTTCAAAGCTGAAATTTAAAAAACAGAATTTTAAAAAGACGTAAAAAAGAAAAATTTAGAAGTTTGTATCCAAAACCAGAATTTCTAAAGTTAACTCTCCATTGAAGTGTCATTAGCACTGTGTATTTTTCATCTTATATTCCTGTTGGTGGTTGGTTCCGTTTTGTTGTCGTTCTCTGATATCCTGTTTTAACATGTCTGATGTAGTTTTTGTTTTATTGTCTTTATCGTTTTCATAAATTTTGTCATCCATATCTTCCTTTCTATCACTATGAGTGCTGGATTTCTGTGGATCAAGATATTAAGCCAAGCAGGTGATCAACCCACTTTGACATTTGTGGTAGGAATTAATTTTGCCCAGATTTTTTAACTGCCGAGGGTTCTTTAACGTGCGCAACGTGCACACGGGACCTTCGAGTTTATCGTCCGTCTCCGATAGGACTAGGTTCTTTTGATCCCACCTATCTGAATAGGATCAGGGGAGTGGCAAATAGGTTTTTCACCAAGTTTCAAGGAGAAAAATACCTGTCGCTGCCGGGAATCGAACCCGGTACCTTTCGCTTCTGAGATGAGAACTGTACCTCTGCGCCACTGGGACCCCGTCACCCATATTATTGACATATATTGTACTGCACCAATGAGTGGATAACTCTGCTACAGAAATATTGCATATCAATTTATTCATTCCTTTAAAACACCTTGTTTTTATATCTAAAAACAAATATTTTGAAATATAGATCAATGTCAAGATTAATCAACATAAAAAAGATATTAGTTTTACACTCTTGACTTGACTGACATAGAGCCTGTTGCCAATGATGTTGACTGACTTAGTGGCTTTGACCTTTATCTTTGTGGTGAGTGCTTGCCATTCTCTATTAAGATACAATCAGAAAGCTCACAAAAACTCATCTTCATCACAAAAAGCACAGAGGATCAAGCACTTTACCCACAGGGTGCGAAGTAGACAGGTCACAGGTAACAAATAGGATCTGAACCGAGGACCTCTGGAGATGAGTGACTAAACTATTGACGCCACAATTTACAGGGTTCTAGCAGACAGGAAGAAAGAAAACAATTATATATTTACCTTGGACATTGACAGTGGCAGTTGAAGAAACTTCTCCTCCAGGTGTCTGTACCACCAACTTGTAACTGCCAGAATCTTTGTCACTGAACTGTAAGATTTTAAAACATTCAAATGAATAATTTCACCTTAAACAACATATAAAGCAAAATAATAATCTTATCATAATAGCAATGACCCCCCCCCCCCCCCCCACACACACACACACACACAAACCCAAAAACAAATTTTAAAAAGGGGAAAACTCCCCCAAAAAACCTCAACAAACTTCCTAGAACTAGAACTTTGATGCTTTGCTTAACTCATTGTGATAAATAATCAAGAAACATTTTCTTGAATGTTCTCACATAACTATATATCTGTTATAAGTCATAAGTCACGTAAAAGTCGTATATCTCATACTTACATTAGTGATGTGCAGATATGGAGTATAATTATCCTTGTCCTGTTTGACATCTATCTTGTACCTGCCATCGGGCTTCAAAGGCTGGTTGCCGAAGTACCAAATAAACGTGGGTTTGACGGCCGATTGGATACCTTGCTCTATCATGATCATTTTCCGAGGCTCGTCCAATTTGATTGTAGGCTTTCCTGCAAGAGTAGGAGGTTTGGCTGGTGGTTCCTTCGGACTGGACATGAAAAAGAAGTTTTGAAGAAAGGTAAAAGTAAAGGTAAAGGCATCCTGTCAAAGAGAGGCCTACCCCTCTATGTCTGCCCCGCTCATTTATTTTTTCAAGCTACAGACAAACTGGGGAAATAAGGCATAGGAGGTTCGGCTGGCACACAGTGGGCTGATCACCTGCCTGTCTGAAATTCTTTGATCCAGAGGATTTCCCAACCTGCGTCCAGCAATGCTTGGTGGTCGGGGTGCCTGGATTTATATCGGGTATCTCTTAGGTATCTTTTATGGCTGAACATGGGGTTGGCCCCAACACTGCTTTGTGCGGTATGGGGTTCGATCAAACAAAAGGAAAAAAAAGGTTTGGCTGGCGGTTCTTTTAGACTGGACATGAAAAAAATAAGTTAAAAAAAAAATCATGAATCATATTTAGGTAAAGACATCCTGTCTATGAAGTCCTCCCCCTCCTATGTCCTGGTCTCCACAGGATTTTTGTCTGTGTGTTGATTACCTATCTCTATCCAGCTACTAGAGACCAGACCAAGTGCCTTAAACAAGTTCTAAAGTTTGAAGTTTAACACTCTTTTTAACACATAAAGGTCATATTGAAGGCGGTTCAACAGAACTTGAGAAGATTCCATGCGAATCTCTGGGCAGAGCCTTAAAAACTCTGAAAGGTCCAGAGAAAAAATTCCGCACCGGGCGGGACTTCAACCCTGGTCCTCCATGTCCAAGGTCTAGTGGCTTGACCACTGAGCTAGGGACACCCCCCAGACCCAGTGCCTTGTAAAAGTTCTAAAGCTTGAAGTTTTACACCCTTTCAAACACAAAAAGGTCATATCAGTGGTTCAACAGAACTTGACTTGACCACTGCACAAAGGACACCCCCACCCCCAACCCCCCACCCCCAGTGACCCGTCTAAGTAGAGGATGGGCTTTAGATAGGTCAACAAAATCTCACCCTTCCAAGTTGATGGTAATGTTAGCATTTCCCTCTCCTGCCTCGTTCTTGGCGTTCACACGGTATTGACCACCATCGTCTTTGGTAAATTTCTGACAAGGGAATTAAAGAAGGAATCAAATAATATTATGTGACCGGTTTCAGCATTAAAAAAAGTATCTCCTTAAGTCTTTTAGGCTCAAAGTAGTAAAGTATGTCCTTAAGAGCCTTTGAGGCTCATAGGGCCGGAGCTTAACCCGGTTTCGATAGCGTAAAGCGAACAAGTGACAATTTGTCATTTTCTGTACAGGACGCTGGTCTATCGCAGAACACTTTCCCAAGACTCATTTGAGAATTGGTACCCATTTATACACCTGGGTCAAGTGAGGCAAACAAAAAATTTTCTTGCCCAAGGAAAAAACGAAGTACCTGAAGCTGGACTCGAAACCCACGACCCTCGCCATGGAAGTCGGTAGTCTAGACCACTCGGCCACCTCGCCTCCAAGGGCCGGAGCTTAACCTCGTTTCAGTAGTGTGAAGCAGACAAGTTACAGCTTGTCACCTTCTGGATAGGACGCTGGTCTCGCGTAGTTCTTTCTTCCTTTATCAATAACCTTTAGTACCTTTGGGTGTAAGGTTTATGTGTGATACACAATTTTCGCCATTGATCCCTATTCAGTTACATCCTACAAGTCTAGATCCTCTCTTTTATAAAATTATTACTTAAACTGCATCCTGCCACATTTTCTTTGGTCCACCTCTAGAAGTTTTTCTTGCTGTTTACATTCTGGTATGATTGGAAAGAAGAATTGCTGCCATTATATAAATGTCTCTGACAATGGCAGCGATTCTTCTTTCCAATCATACTACATCTATCCTGATAGATGGAATGGTTGCCGAGATATTGCCAAGTGAACTGGTAGGTATAGTGTGTCATATTAGTGACCCTACGTTGGTTTTACATCATTATATAAAAAAAGAATTCTCCGACTTATGCACCAGTTTGTTAGATGCAGTCATATTATGGTTTCACAGTTAAAGGCTGTGATCAGTGTCTGGACTGATGACCACTTGGGGACTGTGCCCTTAGGTAGATCAATCAAGGTATGGAAAATGTATTAGTGCCAGAAAAACACAGAAAAATAGCCTTTAGAAAGAAAAATGGAAAAGACGACTCAGTTGGTTAGAGCGTGGACTCGGTCTCTGGCTAGGCGGTGCTGCCTTACGTCCCGGTGTGGGTTCGAATCCCACCGTCGTCTTTTCCAC
>JARBEQ010261505.1:0-10026 GCA_030265355.1 Tritonia tetraquetra
GTCGAGTGAGGTAAGCAGAGTTAAGTGCCTTACCTAAGGACACAACGCCAATGACATGTGGTTGTGAATCAGACCGGACTGTGCTGGTAGGGTAGGTCCCATCTGTCACCCGTTCAATTGGTTACCTCGTTCACCGTTGCTTGGCCACAACTCCTGTCGAGTTGTGTTAACCATTCAGCCACTGACGCATCATATGTAATTTGTTTACCTTCAGAATATTATTGGTTTTGATAATATTGTGACCTCTTCTTGCTGTGAAATCTTCAAATAGTTGGCAAATGTGTTTTTAACCTTTTCACTGTATCTGTAGAGACTCATCAAGTCAAGCTTCCAAACGACTAGAAGAATTGTGCAAAGGAAAGGAATCTTTGGACGGCCAACAAAACAATCAAGGTGCTGGAAAATCTACGCAAGAGAGGGGTAAACAATTGTTTCATTTTTCTTGAGTGACTTTTAAATGATTTGTACAAAAAAGTAAGATCACATTTTAAAGATTGAAGAAAAAAAGTAACATCTGTTCTCAAAATAAAAAGTAAATTGCTATAAAGTGTCACGATTTTGTGTTAAGCATGCAGCCTGATCTTTTGACGTGCATTTTTATGTCTTTTTTTTGGTGTTTTCCTTGAATTAGAATTGATAGATTGATATTTCTTTTTTTCTTCTTCTTTGTGACAAAATCAGTGTCTTGCCATTGTCAAAAAGTATATTTGATTTTGAAATATTGAACCAGAAGAAATGATAAGATCATCATTTTGATATTTACTTATGTTGTCAATCATTATCTGGAAAATTTATGAAAAGCATACAGAGCTACAAAATCTTTCTTCTTTCTTTCTTTATCAATAACCTTTTAGTACCTTTCAGTGTAAGAGGTTTAAAGAGCTACAAAATGAGTAATGAATTTTTTTTTTAAAAACGTTTTACAAAAAAATGACCTTCCTTTTCACATCGCCAAGCAGTGAGTTATAAAATATGATACACTGTATTCAGATTTGGCTGGAAATTATTTCAGAAAAGCATTCTATGGACATTGAATGTTGTGAATCATCTAATGATTGAAATGTCTGGCCTGTTTGACCAATTTTTGAATGAACAAAAATCAGTTAATTGCACCTTTCATTGTTTTTATTTTTTTGTTCTCTCACCCTTTTAAATGCATTGTCCTGTATTTTAGTTGATTAAAATTGTTGCACTGTCAATGTCGAATTTATTGTTTTTAAAGGAAAAACACATCAGTCACCAAAAAGTGTTTAAGATGCTGCCTCAATTTGGTTTATAAATGGTGTCTACATTTTCTATTTTGGACTGGCAATGATAAATAAGAAATTGTAATTTTCTCATAATATTGTGTAATGAATTTCTTTCTCAAATTTTATTTTTTCTGTCTTTCTTTTAATCAATTGCTGGTATAAATTTTGAAAATCAGGATATTTTGGAGATATTGACAGGCGGGAAGAGTAGACTTTGTCTCACAATCAACATCTCAGTACATTGTCATTTTCATAAATTAGGAATTATACTTCCTTTGTCTGAATGCTGTACAAAAATTGTTACTCAACCTATTATGTATATTTTTCTAGCTGTCCTTTCATTTTTGTTATATAATCCTTCCCCACTTTATTTTTATATTTTTGTGTATTGCACCATTTTTGTTGTAACAGATGAAAAGGAATCCAACAACAATAATATTGAAAGTGGGCAAAGTTCACAAAATAAAGGTGATGAAAACAACACGCAAATTAAAAGTGATTGCCTTTTACATATGGAGGCTGAACCATTCAGAGTAGAACCACAGACAAACTCATGTGATATTCCAATTGTTACCAACACAGAAGTTATCAGTGCTTGTGGTGGAATAGACTTGAACAGTGAACTGCCAAAACCATCTCAGCTAACTTCCTTAATGCCAATAATGGAATCAAGAGAAATGAAGGAAGACGTGAAGCCTATTACAAAATCTCAAGACCAAAGCGATAAGCAGTGTGTTAATGATGCCATTGCATCTGTGTCCAGTGAAATTATTCAAAATTTAGGTAATTCATCTGTGAAGAAAACTATGCTTGGAGACATTCCTCAAACAGAGGAAGTCTTGAAACCGAGTGCTGTTTATGAAAATGAAAGCACAGACTGTGATGTAAGTGAATTTGATGTATTAGCATCCAGTCAGCTGAAATCTGATAACTTACTTGTCACTGAAATACCTAATTCAACTGAAGAACCATCAGTGATAGAGGCTAGTAGTGAACAGTTCAATCCAGATACACCTCATCATAGAGCGAGGGATAGTGCAGAATATTATTCACCTCCGAGTGAAACAGGAAGCTCTGAGATGGGAGAAAATACGGTCACACTAACAAGCGATATTAATACTGCTGATGATTGTGATAATGATGATCAAAAAGAAGATAATGACAAGTATGCTGAAGAGGAAAGTGAAGATAACGATGGCAGAATAAGAGTGGATGGCTATCCAATAGGTACTGTTGCGTTTTTTTTACTACTTACCAACCTGAAAACAACCTAACAGTATGGCTGCCTTGACTGCTTTTCAAAAACAGTATTGCTTGTATTTATAGAAGATACCTAACATCTGCCTGCTCTCATTAACCCCTCGATTTACTGTTAAGGGACATTTTAAATGGGATATTAAAAGAAATATGAGGCTTTGCCAAAAAGTCAGGTAGTGTTGTGATTACTGAGCAAATATTTTTGTCAACATAATATTGTCCATGGCAAAGTATACCAAATTGTTATAAATTCTATTATTCAATCAGCTGTAGTTACATTGGCATCAGTTGGCCCAATTATTTGTTTGTTTTGGGTTTTTTTTAAAGGAATATGGGAATCTATCCTCTATTTTGTGAATCACATCAACATTTTTTGTACATTAACGCAAATGATTCGAATTGTGATTATTTCTAGTGCAGTGGAATTTCTCTCAAGTTTTAAGGCAAGGAATATAATATGTAACTGCTACCAGAGAAAAATTCTATTAGTTTGCAGTCATTTTCTAAAAGTAAAAGATATGCCATTGATTCTTTTGTCTAATCATCACATTCAACAATACACAATTTTTTGGCAGAAGCTTCTTGTGGGTTACAAATTTAAAAGTTCAGATATTGAATGATTCCTATCAACATGTTAGAGTTTATAAGAGTAGACTCACACACATCCTCACATAATTCTACGCATTGTGTTATAACTTCCCTTACCCCTCTTTAAAGAAAGATGATAATTAAAGGTCTGTATTTTAAGCTTGAAGCTCGCTTTTCTTCCCCAGACTGCACAGACATTTTTCTTCTTCTTCTTTCATTAATTTGCAGACCACCTCTGGTGTAGTGTTGCAAAATGATAAACATAATACAAGTCATCTAAATCTAAACATGAAAATACTGAACAAAGGATACAAGGGCTTGCTCATTAAATAAATTGAAGACTGTTGTTTTGGGGGTTTTTTAACTTTTCTTAAGGCCATTTTCACAATTCCTTCTCTCTAACCATGACTGAGAATTATGTCTACATTTTGTATAGAGATTAGATCAAATCTGAAAGTATTCAAGTGAAAACAAGATGAAAGGCAAGCTTAATGTGAAAAAATATATGTGGTAAAAGGTTGATAACTTGTAGAGGATTTTCATTTAATATCAAATTTCCAGAGTAATTGACTGTGGAATGATTATCCAGGATACAAGAATGTCAGTTGTTGGTGCCCAAACAAGAGTTCTCAACTAGATCATTAAATTGGTGCATGGACATAATATTTAAACGTGATATATATAATCCTATCATCATAACCACCTTCAGTACTTCTGACGTTTTCATAAAGAAGGGTGAATAACGCTAATACTAATACATTGTTAGTCTTATTCGCCCTTTGTGAAAAGGGCAGACTTCTCTAACCCACTGATAGACAGAAAAAGTAGATATCATTTTTCACTTCACTGAGTCATCCTAGTTGGTGGGTCCTTCTTCTTTTTATCTCAATCTGTCAGCAGGGGTATCATAGCATGTGATGCAGGGATTTTTTCTTCCGGACTTTCTGCTTGCCTTATCTGCCTGATCCAGAGTTTTTCCAGCTCTATAGTCAGCTATGCTGGCCATGACACTCCTTGGGGGTATAATGTGGTTTGGATGACAAAACAACCTTCTTGAGCCAGCCATGGCACTTCACAGTGTTTATGGCTCTGACCTGTGGATTCTTTAAGAAATCAAATTCTATCGGAGATAGACTATAAAACAGAGCTGCCACCTTTGATATGACCTACAATGAGTTGCCAAGGGTGTCAAAGTATCAACTTTTAACTTTAGATTTTTCTTTCTCTCATCTTCGTGTTTCCAAGCACAAATAGAACCATCATAGTGTCATGTACTTCTTTTCTAATTAACAAATGAGCAATAAACAGATATATATCCTAATCGCATGCTGTTGAATTTTTTCTCTACTAACATGCTTGTAATACTTACAATCTTATTCACTGACTTGATTAAAGCTCTTAAATAATTTCTCGCTTGTCTCTTCTGATAAGTGAACTAAACTTTATCAGTCCAACTTGTTCTATTAAACATTTTATGTTGCAAATACCAACCCCTTCACCTAACCCATATTGTCATTTCTTTTCCTCCCCTTCTACATACATTCACAACCACAATTTAAATGAATTTTAACAAGCACAGGTGTTGCATGATTTACTCTTAACATTAGTCGTTAAGCATTTGTCGGAAGGATATACAATCTCTATTTGTTTTTAATAGTGATATTATATAAAAACAATGTTTTTTATATTTTTTGAACTCTCATTTAGTGTGTCTTTTTATGTGACTCATGAAAAAATGTCTACATTTTTAATGTAGATAAGCATCATAATTGATCTTTGTTGAGACTACTCTGCCATGATTTGGACATTGTAGAAGTTAAGCATGTATCACTACTGATTTCTCTGGGTACTTCATTGGCTATTTGTTTAGCTCCATCTCTTCCATTGACTCTCATATTTTCTTGTTTCTAGAGACAGAAAGCCTGTTCAATTGATAACAAGATGCAGTGTGCCTTGAATGGTGCACAAGACGCCCACATCTAGCATGTGCTGGCAAAATAGAACAGGAAATGTTATGAATTTCAGACAAGCAGGTGATCAGCCCGCTGTTAGTCATCCTTTATTGACACCATGAGCGTTGCACAGTGTTGAATATAAGGCAAATAAACAGATAACTGTTATGACCGATTATTTCATTACTTCATTTCTAATGTTCAATAGAATTAATTCTCAATTTTGTGGCATAATTAGTTTTGAATTTAATACACCAATATGTTTTAGCATGGGTGACATTCATTATGACATATATTCGTTTTTCACTGTATTATTTCCTCTCCTTCTTTTGGCTTTTTGGGGGAAAATATATACCTGTTTTCCTGTCCTGAATTTGTAGAGTCTAGTTCATATTTGCATACAGTTTCAAAATGTGATAATCAAATTTAATACGGGGCTGATAATTTGATTGATGAAATTCATTGGGGAAGATTATTTGTCCAACCTCTCAGTACTTCCCAATTTGCATGCTATATAAGAGTTTCTGTTTTCATTGATTTCTGTTGATAGTTGAAACTTTGTTGTGATCCATTCCCAGCCCTGTGCTGCCTTTGTAGAGCAGCCTTAACACACTTTTTGAAAATTTTGTTATGACCATGATAGTGCATGTATTGCATGGTAGAAATAATCTGTTCATTTTTTAATTTAGTAGGGAGTATGTTCTTTTAAAATTTCACTTTGAAATTGATTTGCTACATAAACAATGAAATGAATTTATAGATATTTATAATCTCCCTTGAAAAACAAACCTTAGTAATAACACAAAGCAATAAAAACAAATCATTGGAAAGACGAAACATCTGATATTCTTTAATTCAAATATAGTTTTCTAGATAAAAGACATATTTTACAGTGAATATGTGCAATAGATTTTGCAGTACTAATCATATCGATACATGAATTTTCAAGGTTTTTAAATGGACCATTTGTTTGTTTTAAACTGTACTTAGATAGATATTACTTTATTAGTGACAAAAAATATTCTCTTTTGGTATTTGAAAATGGCTAGATTTTTCCCCCATTTTTTTGCATGATGAATGGATTGATTTGTGCATGCCTTTTCATTTGTAGGTTATGATTCTGATGATGAATGTGAGGATGCTGAAGGTATTCGATACACCCGTCGTAACAAAGGAAAAAAATATGCTCCCCTCCAAAAAGATGATTCTTTAGAGTTTGGGAGTTATGGTAGACGGAAAGATGTACCTGTCTCTCGGTCAAATGGACACACACTGTCGCATGCCAGCAAAAATGGCTCTGTATGTAACAACCACAGCCCTTCCTTAGAGTACGAGGAACAACACTTGCATCGTTCTGATCCTACTCTTTCTTCAGAAGAAAGCAGCGATATTGATGCCCACATAAATTCGTATGCCAGACCTCCCAACGCAGGTATATTGGTCCAATATATTTTCCATTTGAAGTTTTTCTACCTCAACCCTCAAATGATAACATTCTCCTACCATGTGAACATTTTTTTGTAAGAATTATTTAGTCAGTGTTATGAATATTATAAGCAACGATTGAGAAATATTTGTTTTAATAATGCGGAGCTTAGTAATGAAATCATGATGTAAAGTCTAGCATGGTTTGTTTTATCTTTTTAAATCCAGATTGGTCGTCCTGTTTTAATGGCTTCTTCCTTGACTTTCTTTTTTTTTTAGTTTTGTTTACAGTTGTTACAAGATGCATGTTTAATGATAGTTGAGTTAAGTATCATGGCATGTAGTCGTGAAGATGATTGCTAGATTCATCCAGCATTTTTGATTCTACACAATAATTCCAGCTTTTTTCTCTCTATGATCAATGCTTTAAAACTATTCTTTTCTTGCTCACACTATTTCACCTTAACAGCAGCATAGGATCAAAGTTAAGTGTGTAGAGACAAAGAGTATTATTGCATTGAAATGATCATTTTATCTCTTGAGAATGAGGATTGTCTTCTTTTTTAGAAAATGTTAGAAAATACTATCTAGAAGAAAATTTCACAACACATTTTTAAAATAATGTCAAGAGGACATGATTTGTGCATACAATTTCAGCACAAACCAAGTTTTATGCCATGTAGTATTTGGCATGAGGTACCGGGCAAGTAATACACTATGCAAACAGACCTATTATTACCTTGGGGGTGACTAAATGTTTGTGAGATTGAATCTCCCTTCAATAACGTACGGCCGTTCCTGATTTATATTTCATTAATATCAATACTGTGTATAAACTCGTTCTATTTAACAGGGGGTTGTCCATAAGATTGTTGAGATTCTCCTTTGTATCATTCTTCATTGTCCAGAGTGTTAGAACCTCCCAGTTTTTATCAATTGCTGAGGGGTACCCACAAGGGCTACAGTAATTTGATTAATGGCCTGTCTTTGATTGATACTGCTTAGTGTATTGCTCATGGTGCCAGTAAAAGAGTTTTGGACACAGGCGGCTGATCACCTACTTGTCTGAAATTCTTTGATCCATAGAATTTCCGGCTGTGTTCAGTCATATTTGGTGGTCGTATGCCTGCATGGCGGGTATCTTGTGTGCCTTTCATGGCTGAACATAGGGTTGGCCCCAACACTGCTCTGCCGTATTAATGGGGTTTGATCAAACAAACAAATCATTCGTCATGGGAAATCTGAAGTTTTTAGTCTTGATTAAAGAAAAATGAATTTTGAGCAATCCACTATTATTAGCATGCCGATTAGTATTATCATTTCATTTTTTCTAAATTACTAAAGCTTTAACCTTTTAGACTCGCCATGAGGTAAAATGTGTTTCTTTTCTTGAATAATGACACCCTATGACAAGGAATATTTTTGTTTCCTGATGTCTGATTATAAAGCATGACATACCATAGAGTTGTCATTGCGTTTAAAAGCACAGACATTCTGTTCTCAGGTCAAATGAGTTTATCCATACCTTGTGTTGTCATGGTTTTTAAATTGTCAGAGCAGGAATTGCATTCCTCAAGATAAACTATAAAATGAGCAAAGAGAAAGGCATACTTCATTTCACTTATCAAAGTAGAGGATACAAATTTGGGAGGTTTCGACTTATGTGAAAAGTACTATAAAGATAACCTTCAAAGGGTGAACTTTCTTTTTTCAGATTCTGATACAGATGAGGAAACTGACCGACTACTTCAGAAACAATATCAAGAAAGAGACAAACATGTGGAAATCCCTGAACTTAACAACCCATCCAAACTGGAGAGTTCTATCGAGGTGAAATAATATATCATCCTTGAGTCTGTGACTATGCCATGGTGGCGGGGACAATTGAAATTAAATGTTTAATTGTTATATATACGCTCTTATAAGGAATGACCATAACTATTATTATCATTATTACAGACCTGCCAAGTCCTATTTTTTACAGGGGCTGTTCTGTTTCTTCGTCATTTTAAAACTTGTCAAATGACCTGTTTCACCGTTTTTATTAAACAATCCTGTTTTTTTCTCAATATATTTTCCTCTTTTTCCATATCAATGCCCTGTTTTTCTGTAGTCTTGTCCTGCCAGCTAAATTAGTGCTGGTGTTTACAAGAACTGATAGACATTTAGAGGGAACCGTTGCGTATGCCGGTTTTTGTTGTTGTTTGCTACCCATACCTTGCAGGGTTTTTTTCACTGCTAAACTTCATTCACCCATGGTATTGTCCTGTTTTTACTTGGTTAGGGTTGGCAGGCCTCTTGTTATTTGGCATGGATGTGAGTTTTTTAACACTGATTTGGGTTAAAGTAGAATTTATGTGATTAATATGATCTTTTACATGATTAGAGCAGCAGGGGTTGAGTTGAAGGTTATATATTTATACGGTGGCGTAGTAATATGATGTACAGTGAATTATAGTGCAGCAGTCTGTGTCATTTCGCTTATAGTATGTTATGTATCTATTTTGTTATCTTTCTTTTGCAGAGAGATCGTCAATACTCCAAAGCTAAAGAAGGTATGTAAAAATAATTGGATGTTTTTAATCAGTCTTTAGAATTTGAATTCAACCTATTATTTTTCCGTAACTATGTTTCTTAATTTAATCTATGTCGCTGTTTGATAATCACAGTATAGAATAAAGCATGGCTGTAGTTATTGTTGTTGTTAATGTTTATTTTCTCCTTATGTGAAGTGAATTTGTTAAAGACTTGTCTATCTGGGATGGGTCCTCGCATTTTTTAATATTTTCCCCAAAGAAACGTCCATGGATGGAAGTGTTTGATAAGTAATAGCGGCACCAAGGGTTAAATGTCTATATATATATATAGAGACATTCTTTCACACAGAGATATTGGCAACTTTAAACAATTAGATTATGTATTGTGTGATGAATGTTAATAAGTTTCAATAATAGGTTTGTTCATATGTTTTGAGCAGGGTGTTGAAATATATGTGTATTTTGATTTTATCGAGTATAGGTATGTGGCAACTGCCAGGTTTAATGCTGAGCCATCTCTTGTCTCTTCTTCGTTCTCAAGAAAAATAGTCACCTAGGTTATCCCGTGAATAATTGAGGGGCCACCGGTAGTGTCCCGATAGACCTATTGATTGCTTCATATTTTTCCTGAGGCTAGACAAAACAAATAATTAGATAATATTCATGAGCTGAATTTACATCCAAACTTAATCGCTTGATTCAAATATTAGATTTTGACTGAATTATCCACAAAAATCTTATCAAAACTTAACATTTAACACATCATTCATAGTCATTTTTTTACAACTTCATATTTATTTAAAAGATTTATTATTTTCTAGTTTATTCTTTACAACTAATCGCTTGATGGTCTTTTCATTGCTTACCGGATGGTTAGACTGTTAGAAGAGCGATTAACGCCAGCCCTTACGGTAAAGAGCGATTAGCGCCAGCCCTTACGGTAAAGAGCGATTAACGCCAGCCCTTACAGTAAAGAGCGATTAACGCCAGCCCTTACAGTAAAGAGCGATTAACGCC
>JARBEQ010261528.1:0-10442 GCA_030265355.1 Tritonia tetraquetra
TATAAACCTATTTGCCACTCCCCTGATCCTATGAAGGTAGGTGGGATCAAGAACCTAGTCCTATCGGAGATGGACGAACAATTCAGAGGTCCCATGTGCAAGTTGTGTATGTTAAAGAACCCTTGGCAGTAGGAAATCGAGAAGAGTAGGCCAAAAGGCAGCTGTTGGCAAAGTTGATTCCTACCACACACAAAAAAAGTCACAGTGGGCTGATCACTTGCTTGGCCTAATTCTTAATCCAGAGTAAATCCGCCTCATAGAGCAGGCCCTATACTGAATGGTAAAAGGAAACTGGATAGGAAAGAAAGAAAGAATTATGCTTGATCTTATGTAGTAGTCTTTTCTTGATTGCACAAATCACTGTACTTGTTCTTAATGGTATGATTTCAGGCCAAGAGGTATGCCTAATCAGTTTCCAGGTTATATGGGTCCTCCTGGACTCCCTCCTCCACCTCCTGGGCATTCATCACCGTATTACTACAATTATAACTTCAACAATAGCAGCAACACCATGAGAGCCAATAATAGCAACAACAATGGTGGTCCCAACTATCAACGTCTCACAAGGATGCCTCCTCAAAACTATAGTAACATGACTCACTCTGGCGGTCCTCGTTCAGCTGGTCCTGCTTTTCCTCCTCATTCTGGTCCTCACGCGTCACGTAATGCAGAGGCAATGAACCCTGTGGTCCAGAATTTGTTTGCCAGCACACAAGGAAAGGTAAGACACCAATTGTTGACATTACACAGGATGCTGTCGTTCTACTGTTTTCCAGAACTTCATTTTTTGTGGGGTGAAAGTATGATTTTTTTGTGTCAGCTCTATGAAATTTGATGCTGGTTTTATGCTGTTCCTTGAGAAAGACAAGATCTATCTCCACATTTTAGTAGAATCAAGTCAGAAAAGAACAATTATACTCCTGCTCTGGCTCTTTCAGTTGTACACCTGAATTATCAATTTACAATGTTCTAAATTTAAGATCCATTTTATCTCTTTATTTAACTCTATTTCTTTTCTACTTATAGACCCAATATTCCATCATGTGCCGTTTCTCATAGTCCTTTTTCTCGCAAAAGTTGTATTCCGGAAAGTCAGTCGGTTTATTAATACATTGTTTGTGCTCTGAATCAACTGATTTCAGACAAGGAGGGGATTAACACACTGTATCTTAAGTAGGTGATAGGGCTGCCACCTTAATGCCTCCTACCAGGCTTCAATCAATCTTTGTCTGGCTTCATCTCATTTGACCTGTCCAGCATGGGTAACTCTATCAGGAGCCTTGCTCAAGCTAACTTAGCTCTCATGGTCATAATGGCAAGGTGTTTGACTGCAGGGACTGCACTTACATAACTTGTTTTGTTTTCGTTGATGAATTGATTGTTGCCAGTTAGATAAAGATGTCACTGACTTCAGAGATTCAAGATGTCTGACAATGATGGTTGTTGTAGCAATAATGACTAGAGTCTTGTTGTCGTTGTCTAACTTTTTTTTCTTCTTAATGGTCATCTCTCAGGTCATGGATGCAAGAGCAATGCACCCCCGCGGAATGAAAAGGAATTAATATCTAAAGCATGTTTCCTGATCCATTTACAAGACTGGTAAGTAGAAAGAATGTTAAATGTTTTTGTTTGTTTTATGGTGACAAACAACTTGATTTATTTTAAACCCTAGAAGTATTGGCCCTATTTTAGCTACTGTGGTGTCACAGCTGATAAACGAACTACAGTCGACTCCGCTTAATTGCAATCCGCTTAATCACAAAATTTCCTAGGAAACGGAATTAGTTCTATATAAAAGTCACTGGTTAATAGCAACTCACTTCGGATAATCGCAAAATCGGCAACACCCCATTGCCTCACATTTTCTGTCGGCTTTTTCCTGCTTTCACACATTGCTAAACGATGATTGCATGTCTCCCTTGTCATTAGCTAACAACCGTAACGATACAATAGGCTTACACTGATTGGGGGTCAAGCAGACAGTTGCAGCCGTCTTTGTTCAATCATTACGCGGCTGCCTTGCAAGGAATGACAACACGCGTCGTCTATACAGTCCAGCGCAAACAATCACTACGTCTCGTCACTAGAGAGATGAGTCACGGCTCACAGACTTTTAGCGACTGACTATTGGATCGTCTTTGATTACACAATCAAAAGATTTTCGGACTCCTTGCCAGTGAGGACAAATTAACAAAAGCAAGGGTGGCTATAATCTTGTGTCTGTGAACTTTTTTATGTTTGTCACCTATGACAGGAAATAGTTTTTTTAAACCCCAAAAAACAAAAAACAACAACTTTGTAATGAGACCATGACGAAACTCAGAGGGCAAAGATATCTATGCAAAAAAGATAGAATGAATACTACAACAGACATACCTAGTCATCAAGTAGTGACATTATGCTAAATTACTGGGCTCACGGCCAACTTCGGTTAATCGCAATTCTGGTTAATCGCAAAAGATTTTCCGCTCCCGTCGTATTGCAGAGTCGACTATATCATCTTTATTTAAAATGCGGAATGAAACAATTCTGATCTCGTGTTTCAACAGATTTCCGTAGAAACGGTTGAATTTTTTATGAGCACATCCATTTCATTGTGATTCTAGAGATAAATACTGAAAAACAAGCTTATATTTTTATCAACGATTTCAAATAAAAATTCTGATCCATTGGTGTTCGTAAATAGAACAGAAACGCCATTTTAATTGGTTTTAGCGATAATAGTGCTGAAGATTTCAATGTCACAGCTCGAAATGTTGAAATTAAATCTAAATGGACACAGATGGAGATTGAGGATGCGAAGCAGTTTTGCTGCCACTCCATGGCCAGCATCGCTGAACAGAGTGCTGGAAAACTCTGGATCAGGTAGATAAGGCAAGCAGGTGATCAGCCCACTGTGCCTGAACCTTGAATGGCACAATGAGCGTCACATTTTTAGGTGTTACCCAATAACAATATGAACTGTTGCCTTGGTTGTAAACCCCTCAGCTATAAGAAAACTGAGCAGATTTTGTCACATATGGCGCATGGCCAATGAAGATTAGCTAATTAGGTGTTGTTTATCACTCACGGCGCCAATAAAGGATTGTGGATGGAGTGGATGGATCACCTGCTTGTTTGAGATCCATGAATCCAAACCATTTCTTTTTCTTTATCTTTGGCGACACATGATGGTCAATTTAATTTGTTGGCGTTATATGTGCTATTTGAGGTTAAAGTTGGGTCTAGCCACTCCCAACACTGCATCGCAGCGTTAAACTTGCTACACTCTTTTTTCTTACTTTATTCTCATCATTACATTCTTTCTATTTACAGCCACCCTTTACAAGACTGGTGGATGGGTAATGTTGAGTTGCAGGTTGCAAACTGAGTCTTTCATTGATTTTTTTTTTTTTTTCATGCAATAAATTCTTATTACATTTTGATAATGTTGACATTTTGTATTCATTATCGTCATCTTTTTATGGCAACCTAAAAACTTACTTTAAATTATGACAGTTTTACTCAGTTTTTATAATATTGAATTGTAAATATCATCCTAAGGTGAGAGGCAACACGACACAGTGTTTCGTATTACAAGTGCTGACTATTTGAATTGTGATATTGAAGAGGGCTTGTCTGAATTTGAGGACATGGGGACAAGGGAGTGTTTTTCATTGATGAACATATTTATTCTCTTCCATGTCATTTTGTATCAGTGAAAATAAAGAATGTCTCCAAAATAGCATGCCAGCTTAGTCAGTTCATTCTGATTTGATCATGATGCTATTAGTATGACAATATATTACTTGTTTGAACTTCTGATTGAAATCTATAATATTCATTTTAAGATTTAATCAAATGGTTTTTCAAAAGAAAGAAAAAGAAGAAAATGAAATTAAAACAGAGTAACCCTTCTCTGTATTGTGCATCAAACTGCTGTTTTTAATGTGATTTTTAGATATAATCGATTTTTAAATGATTTTGATTTTAATTCTATTGAGGTTTGGGCCATTTAAAGGTCATTTGTTAAAAGATTATTTTTTTTAATGATAAAAATGTTTTGTATACATCAGTCTTTATTTTGTCCAAGCATACATTATGATATACATATAAATCCTGATGTCCTCATATTGATAGGGTGTTGTTATAAATGAGACGTAAAGATTTCGGAAGGAATTGTTTACCCTTCAGAGATAGCAATTTACATAGTCCATTCTATAACTGTGACAAATTGTGCCTTTATCAGCTTATGGGTGAAATAGTCTGATTTTGTTTTCGTTTTGTCATATTTTTAAGTCTGATATCAACCAGAAATATCTGTTTGTTGATTGCTAGGTCAGCTGTTTATTGTAGTTTGTGAAATCAGGTTATTGCCATTAGGATAAGCCTGGAGATATCTTTTTTTGTTTTTATCAGCTATTATTTTCATTCAATTTTTAAAAACCTTGAAAACCTTGTCAAAAGTGGGGAAGAACACAATTCTATAGCGGCCAAATATTAAATGTCATCAATTTTCATCTAATCTTCTATTATTTGAAATTGTGGAATAGGGTCTACATGCTATTCAATTGAACAATTATTGTGCACAAAAGATTCAAAGCAATGATTTTACCAAATATTTTTCATTTAAAGAGTGCTTGCCATTTTAGTGCTCTACTAAATCCCTTTCCAGCTGAATTTGTTTCATAATGAAATTGTGCTTTCTTTTGTTTTGTATATTACTGTGTCATATTTTATAATTGCCATTACAAAAAAGTACCATCTGATATATCTTGAAATGATCACCAGGCTACTTCAGTGTTAAAAAAATGTAAATAAATTTTTACCTATCCCAATTGTTTTGTTTTAGCCATTCTGTTATACGTAATTGTTTCTATACTTAATCACAGCATTCTTCAATGGGAAAAATAGATGTTATGTACATGAAAATGAAGGGGGAAAACACTAGAAACAAAGTGCAAGATGTCTGTAAATCTTTGATTTTAATAAATTGTGTTTGTTTTTACCAATCTTACTTTTATTCTTTAATATGAAGAGCTGCTTTATTTATCTGTTGACATTGGTCTGAGACAGTGTTGTTGGTGTTTGGGAACAAAGAGAAAGATATGTCTTTGATCTCATATCCAGCCGTTAACATTTGTCCCGACTGCTTTGTGTATTACTCCATCTTTGACCCCCCCCTTTTTCTCTCTCTTCCTATTCCTTGTTTTTATGGCCATGATTTTCAACTTAAAAGTTCTTTTGTTGTGGGCGCTGAAACAACCTACCTGTGTCGATAGAGCCCTAAAAAAACACCCAAAAAACAAAACAAACAAAAGTTCTTTTTATATTAAATGATAATAGAGGGGTTCAGAGAGAATATTTTTTAAAGAATGAAAGTAAAAGATCAAATTTGGTTTTATTTCTAGAATTGTTTAGTTATGGGTTTTTAAGTACCTAATCCTATCTGATATTTAAATGCCACCTTTTTTTCTTTACAGTAGTATGAAGAATTACATTAAGTTTTACTTAATTTTGATACTTTATGATTTTATTTAATCTTATCACTCAAATTTGTAATGCAAAAAAAACTCAACCTTTGTTTTGCTGTTAAACTTTTCACAGCCAAATAATGTGGTCAAATACTATGTAGGTTAAGTTTCACATTGATTATATTTTCTTTAAAATTAATGATTGCTGAGTTGCTGTGTCTCGTACAACGCTACAATATTGTCAGTCCTTGTCCAAAGCTTTGCTAGCAAGGCGCCATCACCCCTTGTAATTTGTATCTAAAAAACTTAGCGTCCATGACTATGTGAGAAGTGCACACTTACTAAGGTGTTTAGGGTGTTTATTTCTGTAAAATGTGTATATGCACAATTGATTTTTGACTTAAAACTGTTAACTTTAAAAATTTTGATTGTTGTTTAGTTTTTAACATTCCCTTTACTTTATATTTTGACACACAACTTAAATTTTTATTCTATCCTATTTTCATTTCCTTTTCTTTTCTTTTCTGTCTGTGTGTGTATTTCTATGTGAACTTACACACTGATAGATATTCACACACATACTTAGAAACACCCATTTACCTCAAACCTTCACCCATAAGAGTGTGATCGCTAGTTATAGGACCTTGAAAGTATTTTAAAAGTTGTGAATTTGAAAGAAGTGGATAAGATCAAGAAATTACATGTGAGGCACTTGTAATAAAATCAGGAAATGACAGTCAAATGTGTTCTTATCTCTTTTTTTATATATTTTTTTTTCACAAATAGGGTGATCTTTCTAGTACAGTCGACTCTGATTAACTGCAACACAGCGGGGGTTGCAAAATTGTTCCATTATCTGAAGTTGCCATTGACCATTGACTAATATGAAATTAATTCTGTTTTGGGGGAAAAGTTGTGATAAACTGGAGTCGACTGTATATAAGCTTTTCCTATTATTATTTTTTGAATGTGTTAAAACCTATCGATTGATTTGTTCATTTTTAAAGAATAGAATGAAGATGATATTGACCGATATTTACACTATTCCATGATTTGTATACAAAAAAGACAGTTTGTTTGATCAAGCCCCATGAATACTGCAATGCAGCGTTGGAGCCAGCTCTATGTTCTATTACAATTCAAGATGCTTACAATTCTGATTGCAGAAGTCCCGACCACCATGTGTGATCGGATAGAGCTGGAAATACTGTGGATTCATGGATTTCAGACAAGCAGGTGATCAGCTCTCTGTGTGGAAAAAAATGTAATCAGCTGAAAGATGTACGTTGCCACTCAATGACTGTAGTTGTTCAAAATAATTGCATGGCCTTTGCCAGGGACTGACCAGCATGGGGAATCAAAGCGAATTCTCAATTGTATAAAGGGATATTAATTCATGAGTGATCTCCCTTGGACTTGGACCATAGATTTAGATCACTTTTTCGAATTGCGAACACCGTTTACCTATTATTTCTTACTATTCAGGTGAGTTATTTCTTATTGAACTACGACTTAGATTTTGGCAAAGATGACAGAGATAGATTTTCAAATTCCTCAACTAGCTCAGAAAGTTTCACGATGCCATCTCTTCTAGTTTAGCTGCTGAATTTATTTTCTGCACTGGGTCATGTGTCCATCAAGTGTGATGTTTCTGTGGTTTTCATTGAGTACACCAGCTCCTTTAGCATAACCCAAAAAGGTCAAGGGAGACGAGGCCTGTTAAATTCCACATGACCACGTCTAATTGAATGAAATATTGATGGTTTCATTTCTTGAATATGCTATACGGGTTTGCCTTTGTGGCCAGACTTTAGGGACACCCTGTACAGTACACAAACATTTCTACAACATTTTTAATGAGGGAATGTTGAAAGGTACTTCTTTCTAGGAAGGTCTCCTTTTTCTATACTATAACTTGATCTGTCCTATACTATTATTTTCCACCACAATACAGTCTCAGTGGGTTTCTTTTCTGACAAATATTAGTAGATAGATTGTGGTAAGGCACTTTGTGAGAGAATGTGGACACATGGGTGTCATTGAGTGTTATCATGGAGGTCTGGACTTGAAATCCTAACGCAAGGGTATATATTTTTTCTTTTTAGTTTCTTTTAGCAGTTTCAAGTGTTATCACAGATTGGTGTCACAAGGTCTGTCCCAATAGTTGGTCGGCACACATTGTGGGCTGTGGAGTTCTTGCCCTTGACATTGAAATAGAAGGCGTCACATTTGAGATGACCCCTCTGTGTTGAGATTTTGTAAAATTTGTAGTGATAGCAGGCATTCTTTAACCACTCGCGGGTCAAAAATACCCACCCGGTGTACAAATTTACTTGCTGTGTCTTTAAACACCCAATTGACTATGAATGGCGTACCTTTAACAGCTGCACACACATTAAAATATCTGGGAGCAATCCTAATAATAGAAAACGGCTCCTCAACAACCGACATGAAAACTAGGATGGCTGCCATGACTAAGCTGAACAAAATCTTGAAAAGCCGCATCGCACTCGCAACATTTAGGTTATACCAACCCCCTCCACCATGTTGTATGGTTGTATTGTATGTTGTATGGTTGTGAAGCGTGGAAGCTGACAGCTGAGTCTAAAAAAGGAAAATACAGGCCTTCGGGAACAAATGCTGGAGAAAACTACTCTGCGTACCATACATGAAACACAGGTCAAACGACAACATAAGGCAGCATCTTGTGCGCTCTGTTGGTCCTCGATCGTCAAATTGTAAAAAAAATGGGGTGATTTGGACATGCCATCGTCTTCTCGTATACTTGCAGACCACCTGTGATGTATTTGCGCTAGTTTGTGAATTTCATATCACAATCTAAATAAATAAATGAGAATAAGTTGATAATTTCTTTGAAACCCTCCAAACCGGTCACACAATCTTTGACGGGAGGCGGTTCCACAGGCGGACAGTCGATCCGAAAAAAACGACTCATGGTGGCGTTGCAGTCGTGAGTGTGGAACTGTGAATTTTTGGCCACAGCCTCTGGTTGATCCAACCCCACCAAACTACCTGACTCCACCTCTACAAGTCCATTTATGGTGCAGTAGAGCATGGTGGTTTTGGCTCTTTTCCTGTGTTGTTCCAGGGTCGGCCACTTCAACGTCATCATGTGTGCTGGCTTGGTGGTACCGTACTGTGTTCCATTCTTTTGTTTCCTATTCCCATTGGGCCTACTGTGTTCCATTCTTTTGTTTCCACAAACCTTGCTTTGCCTTTTCAGTGTGTGTCACTTGGCCTCAGTTTCTACATTAGCTTTCCTGCTAGTCAGATTCATTTTAAACTACTGATTTGCAAGCGTTTTCACAGATCTCCGTGTTCAGTGTTATATGTTTGTCGTTCGTATTTTTAGTTAGCCGAGGAAGGGTATTGACACGTCACTGTCCTTCGTCCTTTGGAATTTTTTTTCATTTTCCTTCCTTGTTTCACCCATATGTTATATAATGGGTTTTCGTTATGGTGGATACATACTTGAACATTTTTCGGCGAACACGGCGAACCAGGAGGCTACAACTTACAAAATACTCCGGTCTGGACATGGTTTTATTTTTTTTTTTCGGCTTTGCGCGCGCGCGCGCGCGCGTGTGTGTGTGTGTGTGTGTGTGTGCGTGTGCGTAGCTGGTTTCATGGAACTGGATGCCGTACACGGTTCTGTTACTGACCTAACCACTCATACCAGAGAGCATATCAATTATGTGCAAGCATTGCTATGCGGGACTCAGTTCCTCCACAATAAACGGTTACTGGCAGATGGAAGTGGCAGAGATGAAGATGCTAAGGTTCTCTCTGGGTCTTACAAAACTGGACAAAATGTTGAATGACGACATAAGGAGAAAAATGGTAGTCACATTTTCCTGCGCCCATCGTTGCTTGGTGGAGTATGAGGGACATGATGTACACGTAGTCAACTATTAATCACTTTTTAAGTCAACCCATATTGAACATCTTTATACAAAAACTTAAGACAGAGAATCGACACACTCACACATGCTTTGGTTTAACCGATTAGTTTCGTTGTTATTTTTGGACTCCTAGAAACATTACACACGCTACGGTACCACTACCACGGTATGAGTAATCTTGGCACATTAATATTTTCCCAAATTACACAATTTTACGCTATACACAAATGGAGACATCAAGAGTAAACCACAACACATTGTAAAAGGACACGTGGCTTTACATTAATTGCTATTCACAGCAATAAACAAAAACAACGGTGAATTAGAAATGCTACGTTTTCTTCAATGGGAAATGGAACAATCACATTTCGTTTATGTCGATTATTCTGAAACTACTGAATTTTCCCAAAATTGATATGCAAAAGGCACTAAAGAAAAATATGCCATACCATCATCCTGCACAATTCCATAGACGTACGTCAGGTAATATGGTCGTGAGGCTTAACAAATATTTCAGCGAGGTTTCCTTTTATTATACAAGAATGAGATCCCGCATATTTGCGGTGAAAACTGTATTTTTAAAATTTAATGTCAATATTTCTGTTCCGCAGCCCGTCGTTGCTTGAAGTATGAGGGACATGATGTGCCCGTAGTTAATTGTTAATCGCCTTTTAGCCAACCCAGATTGAAAAACAAAGGTGACTTTAAAAGTTGCAATGTTTTGGTTTCAATTCATGGGGGAAATGGAACAATTTCATTTAGTTTATGTCGATTATTCTGAACCGACTGAATTTTCCAAAACTTAATATGCAAAAGACGTTAAAGACAAACATGCTCTACCTCCATATTGTATACAAATTACAGATTTTAAAAAAAGTTTCTCTCGTGATCGTCCGTCGCCGTCCCAGTGGAGATAGAGAGAGTACGTGTTACATGTAGACAAATTATAAGCGACTTGCTGACTGCCTATTCGGGTAGGTGGGATCAAAAACCTAGTCCTATCGGAGACCGACGATAAACTTGGAGGTCCCGTGTGCACGTTGCGCACGTTAAAGAACCCTTGGCA